>JACGDI010003568.1:1606523-1627808 GCA_014898725.1 Jacaranda copaia | reverse complement strand
AAAAAAAAAAAACCATCCATGGATTCGACTACCACGGCTGGATGGCTAGCTATGGCCAGCTCGGACTATGGATGATGGAGGCAAGAGAGAAGTAGTAGCATAGCAGTTTGAGTAGAGGTGGGCAAGTGGGGAGAGCTGGGGAGTCTGTGGTTGTTGGCTACTTCGCTAGGATGTGGCCGCTAGCAACTAGCTGTAAGCTTAGGGAAATGGGTGCGTGCACGGCGTTGCAGACCTTGGGGGTTGCCTAGCCATCGCGTGTCGGTGGAGGGGGATTGGAAGAAGAAAACCCTTTTTTTTCTTTGTGTGTGTTTTAAATTTTACTTATTTATTGTAATTAATTAATATATTTAGTTAAATTATTCAAAATATATTTGTTATTTTATATATTATTAAGCATGTAATTTCAAATTATATTTAATTCAAGACAATATTTTTATGTATTTTAATTATTTGAAATTAATAAATTATATTATTCAAAATGACAAAATTATGTTTTACTCAATTAAATTTATTTAAATGAAATTATTTGGATGATAGTTTTAGATTTAATTTCTATTTTTAAATTTTTAATTTGAATTAATAAATAAAATTTTTAGTTATATTGAACTATATTATTATAGATATATTTATTATTTTAACATAACAAAATATGTAATGCAAAATTATGAATTATGTTTTCTAAGATAATAGAATTTTATTTCTATTTATTTTATATCTTAATTAATAAATGAATTCAACTTAATCTAATTAATTTATTTTATATATGTTATTTTAATATTATTGATTATATGATTCGAAATTATAAAATTATATTGTTCAAAAGATTGATATAATTTTTATTTTTTACATTTTTTATTTATTTTATTTTTTAGTTAATAAATAAGTTTAATTAAATTTAATTAACGTACTTTAGATAAATTTATGATTTAAAATTTTTATTTCTTAATTCTACTTGAATTCAAGAATTATTCAATATTTAAGAAATTTTTTAGTAATAATAAAATATATTTAACTTTATTATGAATAGTATTAAAATTGCACTCCTTAGTATCAAAAACATTATAAATAGGTTCAATGGCATTTTAGTCTCAAAATAACTAGAGCAATTACCAGAGTGCATTTATGAATGTTCGCATAAATTTTCAAATGTTGTCAGCAAATTTGTTGACGGAGACTAATAATTTTTTCTAAAATATTAGACAAAGTGAAATTTGCGGGAACACTCATAATTTCTTAATAGCTTTGAGTTTATTTACAAATAGACATTTTGTAATTTATGGGGATTTTCATAAGCTGATCAAACTTTAGGGATTTTTGGGTAATTAAGTTTCGTTAATAGTTAAAAGAAGTTGGGGGTGGAGGATCATAATTGCTTAAAAATTGTTAAAAATGGACCAAAAGTGGCCATGGTTTAAAGCTTGAGACTAACAATTCAAACACAAAAAATGTGGTATTAAAAAAGAATTTTTTCTTTGTAAGAAGGAGAAAAGAACTAGAAAGAAATAAAAATATAAGCACAAATTTTTAATTAATTAATATGTTTGAGACAAGAACCAAAGAATTTGTTTATTGATTAGTGTTTTATAACAGCATATATTCTTGTCAAATTAGATTGACAGTCTTACAAAAAAGAGAGTACAAATGTATTGGCTAAGCTCTTTATGAATTTTCTGTTAGTATGTTATAATCTTTATTATTCACATGTTATTGTGCATTAGAAAAACTGAAATAATATGTACTCTTTTAACATGATGCTCTTATACGAGTCTTTTATATGAATCAAGTTAGTATTCTTCGTATTTATTCACCACTTGGCCTTATTTATTTTTATTATGTTTTGTAGACAAAAATGCCACCTTAAAGAGTTGTCCTGCATTGTCCTGTTACAAGGGATGGTCCATCAAACATTAATTAAGTTGACTAGACTACTACCACAAAGAACAAAATATCCATAGCCCCACAAGAGCCTGAAAACACCTATGGTACTTTGCATCTCGATGTGCCAAAAAGTGCCAAATTCCATCTTATCAAAGTACTACAAGAGAATTGTTTCCTTCTTTTGTAATACACCAACATACAGTCTTGATGTGGTTGTTTTTTAGTAGATCAATAGAGGGTACAAGATGAAGTTTGATGTAACTGATGAGGTCTAATCTTAACTTAAAAAGGAGGTGCAGGGGTCAAACCTACTACCACAAAAGCCCCATTACGCTTACTGAGGTGGCCCTCACTTAAAATCCTCTAATGCTTAAGTTAGTAATTGGTACAGGAAGGCGAAAGTAATTTAACCTTGGCAAAATATAAAATGAAGGGTTTATCTTTTGGAGGGCAAATTCCTTAGTTTTTATATAGCCTTCATTTGGGAATTACCCCTTTTAGCCTTCCTTTGATTGCTTTTCCCTTCTCTAGAGAGGGGCACTTTGGACTATTTATTTGAGATCAGATAATGAGGTCTCACTGCTCACCATAGTAAGCTAGCGCCTATAGTAGATCAGTTTTTTGTACAATCTTATGAGGTTGTAATCCTTTCATGTCAAAGAGTATTGATGGTATTTGCCATAGCTTAGCATTAAATGTTGTTGCCTAGGTAGAGGTTGATGTCCTATGTTCTTGGAGGTCTAATCAAGACTCACTCTATTGGAGACTCTTAACAGATTAACATGGAATTAAAAAAAGGGATCGGTGAACTCCCCATATCAAGTCTCTGCACTTGACCCATCGAGTTAAGCTTCATGTAATCCTATTGCAATTGATAACAATTGTCTCCATAGGCCACATAGGGACAACTTCAAAATCTATCACTAGGAGTAAGGCTCCTTCTACCAACCAACTACCAAGAATCCACATGGCAGCACAAAAAACCAAAAGAGACATAGAAAAAATCAACATTGCTACCTACCACATATACCAACACTTCAACTATAGTCTAAACAACCAACTCCTCATGTTACTAGGCATTTTGTTGCTAAAAGTCAGTTGCCATTCTCTCCAAATATTCAAAATTTTAACCTATCTCTATCCTCAATAGCTGCATAGCTAGAAAATCCATTATGATCTTCACATCTAGGATAAGAGGATGTGCCCTTGGAAACTATAGGATAGGCTGCGACTGAAACACATAATGAATATCCTGTACCAACCACAGGTTATGCATTTGCATAAAATTGACTTTGTACTTCTAATTCATATTACTTTATATGTATTTTAATTAACATTATTTTTTTGTACATCTCAAATATAAATTAGATAAGGTGTAAGCATCTAGAGATTAAGTTTCCCAAAGGTTTAAAGAGGCAACTAAAACATAGTGCATGTCTTTCAAATGGCATAAGGTAGCTATTAGGTATAGTCCTCGGCTTGATTGGAAAACTTCATGGAAAAAAAAGGCTAGAAAATGAAAATTACATATATATGCTAGATTAGATGTAAATTAACTTATTACTTTAATTAAATTTTAGAATGAGATATGCATGGCAATAATTATCCGAACAAATGATTAACATCAAATATAATATTTTGAGTTGTTTTAAATCTTGCAACTCCATCCCAGTGTTTGAATCTCCACTTACTAGCACTAGTAGTTAACCATCGTGCTCTTCCTTTTGAAAGCCTAGTTGTTTTCTTTAGAATCTCAAAAAACTACATTGTGTTGGAAGCCTAATTCTTAGGTTGAAGAATCTAGTTGTGTATTAGGTTCTCAAAACCCATTTGCTAGGCATCAATATCAGACCCTTAGTGGTCGCTGATGTAAAAAATAGACCAAGAAAGCTCTTCGAGAAACATAACCACAACCTTTAAAGAAAGTGGATGTCCTATCGCAGTGAAAAACCAATCATGTGACTCTGCAAAGGTCTTGGTGAATGGCGTAGGACACAATCACTAAGACTTGCTTCATCTTCTCACGCTATGGTATTGGGACATGCCAAGTTGTTTCTAACATTGCCATCCCCAAAATGTCTAGTTTTTGTGTACAAGATTTTTGGAATGTCGTCTTTGTAGTTTTCTAATGAAGAAACTTCCTAGTTGGCAAAGCTACTAAGGTTTACATTGGTCAAAAATTTCTCATGTAGCTATTCTTCCATAAAAGAGTGCATCAATGCTTCAATTCAATTGATTGAAGAGAGTGCACTCAGTTTGAGTCAGTAATTCAAAGCAATCTGATAAATTTGTCCAACAATGAAGACTTCTTGTTTATGTTGCTAAGTAGAGAATGGTTTTTCTAGGGGTCCTAATGAGGGTATTTAAACAAACCCTAGAATTTGACCCTAGCCTTGAGTTATTGCTTGCACCAATTTGGGTGCAATTACTAGGATTCCCATGCATATTTTTGAAGAGGATGTGCTATTTTTTATTGCTAAATTAATTGAAAGCTATTCAAGATTGATGATTCCACTGCTTTAAGATCAAAGATTAATGTTATGCACATATATATAGAAATTAACCTTTTGGAGAACTGTGATAATGTAATTCATTTAGACATGGGTAACACTAAGTTCCTTCAAAAATTAGAGTTCGATAATGTGCCCATTGTATTGCCCCCATTGTAGGGTTGTAGGCATGAAGAGGCATACTCCTTAATTAAGAACTATTTAAGAGTCAGCCAAAAGAGAAACTCAGGATCTATGCAAGAAAAAGGCAAAAATGTGGTTATGAACAATTCTTAGAGCCCTTGAATTTTGCTTCATGAGTCATGTTCTATGTGTTCATGTGATAATGAGAATATGATGATAAATCCCTCGTGCATATGTTTAGCAATATCAATTATGAGGAAAAAGATACTGAAGGCATAGAAAAACAAGAAAATTTAGGTTTAGACCTTCCACCCTATTTGAAAATGCTAAAGCCAACTCCTCATTGCAAATAGATGATGGCTGCTAGCTCTTTAAGTAAATGTCAAATTGAATGGCACTAAGTTGATTGAGGACAAGATATTACCCTAAAGTCTAGATTTTGGTTTATAAAAGTATAGGGCTGATTAATGTCTAACATAAAATATTGGAGGATGAAAAAGTTAGTGTAGTATGGTGTGGTAACCTAAGGAAACTTGGATTAGCTCCTGCTCACATTATAGCTAACAAAGAAATTAATATGTCAAGAGATGTTATCTAACTAATGGATCTATACATTGAATTGCACACAAATGAGGTGACAAAAAATTCATTCCTAAGATGTTTATCCTTAACTCCAGGTTACCTCCAGATAGTGAGCTTGAAGAGGATGAATGCTCAAGGAAATAAGATGATCTTATTGCTTCTCAAGATTCAAGCAAAGCCAGGCATATAGTCGAATCAATATGCACAAAGCTCCTTTATTGTTAAGTCAGACTCTATGTAGTACTCCTTTAATTCTAACTTAAATGCATCTTTAGCACCCTCTAGATCACAAAAAAGGTAGCCCAGACACTGTCAAGTTCTAGCAACGATAGGACCAAGCAAATAACATATTGTCTGCAGCTTCCAAGATTACCACTAGAAGTTTTCCATGGTCTTTCAACACTTCAAAATAATCATTTTTAAGATGATTAAAGTCCCAACATAGAACATAAGAGGCATTAGTAATCCCCCATATCAAAGTATGCTTTATCAAATCTGTTTGGAGCACAAACCATAAATAGTAGCTACCTTGAACCATTTATCTCACTTGAGGCTAAGTTCATGGTTTGGGAGTTTTGGCTTTAAAGTTGTTATTGCCAACTGCTGTAATAAAATAAAGGTTTTCTTTGCAAATGGCAATGTGCCTCACAATATGATGGATGATGAGTAGTTTTTACACTTTCAAGTGATTACTCCTCTTCAACCAGATCCTATTTATTGCTCATTTGTGTATGCCAAATATATATAAATGAAGAAGTGTAATCTATAGGATGGCCTTTGATCTATTGATCCTCCTAAACAACTATAGATTGTTGGCGGGGATTTTAATACCACTTTATATTCTCATGAAGCTAAAGCGAATAAGTAATCTAAACTTGGATCCATGGATGACTTATTTGAAATGCTTATTGATTAAGAACTATCAAACATAAGCTACGGGGAAATGAATTTACATAGACCAATAATAAGGTATAGAAATGATTAGATAGATTTCTAGCCTCTAATGCATGGTATGATTGATTTAGGGTTTGCAAAAGTGGAACACTTGGGGCATAGATTCTTAGACCATGCCCCTCTATTGCTAACAGCCTCGTCATTTAGTCAAAAATATATCCTGCTTTTCTAGTTTCAAAATATGTAGGTGTGCATCATAATTTTATTACAATAGCCTAAAAGTATGGAACCAAATGTCTAAAGGAAAAAGGTATAAAATGAAATATCATATTAAGGATGGAACTATTATGTTTTTTGGAACGTCTTTGCCATGGTTAAAGGTATGAAGGCTAAAGTAGAAATGCACAACCTTCGAATCAAACTCTAGATGACCTAAAGAAATTATGGGCCTAGGTAACAATAATACTCATGTTTGCTTTTTAGATATGATTCGTTCTCTAATCTCTTAGGATGAGTATAGCTTCCTGTGCTACACCCCAACCTTGGAGAAGATGCACAATTCAATGCTTAATATTTACTCGACCAACATAGTGATGTCTAATGGCTTCACTTCACTTTTCTTTCATAAGTGTTGGGAATTTGTTAAGGAGGATATACTAGAGGCAATCTTGGATTATTTTCAAGGCTCCACTCTTCTGAAAGGCATTACTATGACCATTATGATGCTTATTTTAAAATTGGATAACCTAGCAACCAGAACAATTTCTAGCTAATAAGATTATCCTATTTGATGTCCAAAATTATCTCTAAGGTCATAATAACTAGGCTAGTTTTTCTGAACATTTCTGTCCTACCTAAAATTATCTCTGAAAAAAACCAAAGTAGTTTTGTTGTAGTGCAAAACATAGCAAAAAATATTCTAATAGTCAAGAGATGATCCATGATATCAACCTAAAAATTAGGAAAGGTAGCATGATCCTCAAATTAGATATGGCAAAAGGATATGACTAGGTCTAATGGCAATCTTATACAAAATGTTGCATTACCTCAATTTTTTGAATAAATGGATCCAATTTGTAGAAGGAGTTGTGGCAAACTATTGGTTTTCGGTCATTGTTAATAGTGAAGTTGGCAGTTTCTTCATCTCTACTAGAAGGCTCCATCAAGGGGATCTCTATTCTCTAAGTTTGTTCCTTATCATAGGATACAATCTCGTGGGGCTTATTTATTCAACCAAAACCCCTATATGTCCTATGTGACTAAAGGTGCCTATAGGTTATCTCATATCTCTTATGCGAGTGATATGATCATTTTCACATCAAGATATGAAATGACTTAAGAAATTTTATGGAATTCATCAAGCATTATGAAAGGACTTCTGATTATGAGGTCAATGTATAGAAAAACTCCTCATCACTTGCTAGAAGCTCAATGATAACAAGATAAAATGCATTGAGAAAACCATACGTTTGTCAAGAAATCAGCACCCTATCTATACCATGGTGTACTTTTGTTCGAAGACTATATATTGCATCCTGTAAGAAGATTTGATCAAGATGATTAAGAGGGGAATTATACGGTAGGACAATAAGGCACTAACCTACGAATGTGGGCAACAACTCATTAAAATTGACAATATACCTCTTCTAGGTCTTTCAATCTCGTAAAGCCATCAGTTGGCTTTAAGTAAACAATAGAAAAATTCCATACCTGTTTGGCCAAGTTTCTTTCCAAGAATACATCTTAAATAATAAATATGTCATTGCAACATTTGCCATGAAATATAGTTGAAAAGCCTTTTCTTTGTAGTATAGTCCTTAGTGGAATATAATCATTGTGCAACCTCAATAACATATGGATATAACAAGTGCGAGAATCCTTATCTAGCATCTGGCAAACTTAGCTTGGGGTGCTTTCTTTTTTTGATGTTTTCTTAGGTGGACTTTAATAGAATCCTGTAGTAGGCATAAGCTTTTACCAACATCCATCTATTTACTTTAGGTCAAACATTACTTGGCTAGTTTTCTGCATAACATGAGGAAAAGCCATTCGATTGAGCTTGCCCAGGTCCCTTACATCCCCCTTGTGAAAATACTTAATGGGTAAATACTTTTTTCAATCCGAGAAAGTGACACACAAGGTTTTATCCCTAAACCAATAGTTACACTAGAATAATGTGTTGCCTAATTTGATGGTCCAAACGATATTTGGATATGCTTGAATATTGTAGTGCTTAATCCTCCTCCAAATTGCTAAATGACGAGCAAAAACCTTCAATAATCTGGGATGAAACAAGCCATAGTGTTTGCTAGCTAGTGTTATTTCACATAATGATTTCTATTGTCTAAAAATCCACCACAGTTTCCAAGAGAACTCTTCAACAGTATCGTTCAAGCATCTAACTCCAAAACCATCTTTAGCATATGAAAAACACACCTTTATTCCATTAAAGTCCTAAATCCATGTTAGAAATATCAATTCTCTTCTAATTAGTTTGTGTGGTGTGTGAGGAATGACGCCAAGTATTGGGGCATTGTGGTCATTTATATATGGATCATTTGGTGTGTCATTCAACAGAAACACAACCTAATGAGAGCAAAGCTAATGCATTTGCAGCATTAAAATGGGACAATGCTACTGTAAGAGCACTTGAAATCTACCTTAAAAAATAGGAAAGTTGTCCCATGAAAAGTGGTAATGTGGAGAAAGTGGGAAACATGGAAGATATAAGATGAACTCTAATGGCACATCAAGAGGAAATCCAAGTGATGCGGGGTTAGTGGCATCACTCAAAATGCTACAAGTGATGTTGTGATAGCATGCTATGAGTTATTTTGGAAATTCAAGCACAATCTTGGTCAAGCTTCATGCATTGCAAGAAGAGCTTATGATATGTAATGAGAAAGAAATGCATAAGTTAAGGTAGAGGTGGATGCTTCACATCTTATTACACTCACATCAACTAACCATCATGGCTATGGTATGCTTAGTGTTGTAAATGGATATTCAAAAATTCATTTATTATTCACATTCATGTCCATTTATGTCCACATCTATTTAAAATAAATATTTTCAGTATTCAATTACTAGACGTTCAATTATAAAAAAGACATAGATATAATAAATGCACACCCAATCAATTTAATATCCACTCTAAATGTATATATTCATTGAATATATCTATTCATATATTTGATTTTTTGTAACTTAATTATATCCATTATTCATATCTAGTAAATAATATTTAAAAACAATATCATATACAATATACTGTAATTTTTCATGTATTTTAATTATAAAAATTATATTTAACAATTATTGTATAAAATATATTATTATACATAATATAGTATTTATATCTTTCAATAAAATTCTCATAATCCTTATATGTATTTATAAATATTGTAATTGAAGAATTGGAAACAAAAATAATAATATTAAAAAATAGTAGTAATATCCAAGAAAAATTGAAGAGTAAAGTTAATCGACATAAATTACTGTTGGTTGATTTTATAATTAATGAACTTAATTTTTATTATTAATATTAATTAGTACTAATAATCAATTATAAAGTCAATTAATAATTAAAAATTTTGATATTTGTTTGATTGGTTCCTTTTGAATGAAATTATGTAGCTGCATCTATTAATTAAAAAAATACATTTATTGTAGATTAATGAATTCACATATTTAGATATTGATAAATAGATGTCCAAAAATCTATCATCAAATATGAATATTCAAAAAATAATATTTGAATTTGAATACATGTAATTTTAATCAAATATAGATGCATCTAAATAATTATAATTAAATACTAATATATCCAAATTCAATTAATATATGATGGATATGAATTTGAATATCTTTGTATACATATTCATAAAATCCGTATATGTATTGGGTATTCAAAAACTTAATCGGATAAGAATATAGAAGCAATATATTTGATCCATTTAATATCTGTTTACACCCTTAGATTTGTTAAGCACATCCTAATGAAGATCAAAAAATTAATGAGCAGAATGGAAGTCAAAGTCGCACACATCTATCATGAAGGGAACAAGACAGTTGATCTTCTAGCCAATCAAGTGTGTGACAAGAAAACTTCGCAAACATTTTGAAGTGGAGACCATAAAGAATACATCATTAGGCATATTAAAATGGAAAAGTATGGCTTGCCATGCATAAAAGTAAATTAATATAGTGTATCTTGTTAGTACCCCGTTAGCTAACTATATAAAAAATCACACATTCTTGCCCATCTCTCATGAAATCATATATAAGTTGGATTTTTTTTTTTTTATCTCTAATAAAATTAGATAACAGTAACCTATGCCCATATCCTTTTCCTTGAAAAAAATTAATGTCTTTACTATCAATAGCTTAATATTAAATGACGACATAAATATCCTCTTGTCATTGTGGATATAGACAAGATGTTCTTTAATAGCAATAACCAATACAAGGAAAGATAAGCAGTATATGTAGAAAAACATTTGACATCACAAGGATCCTAGGAGTAAGGCGGCATTGATTGATCTCACTTGATAAGTGGTTGGGATTATGAGACCTATTTGCAGATCCTAAGTTTCAGGTAACATATAGATGTAAATGCATAACTTCTCCTTTTTCAAAGTTACATGTTGTAATGCATCGGTGCATTATACTTATATTACATCAATCATAATATGACCACATATATAATTTTGATTGCATGTTTTCTATCTCATATATAGTAAGCTTGAATTAGTGTAATGACATTCAATATTGCATGTATGTCATTTGAGTCTTAAATTTGAAAATTGAGAAACATAAAATTCCAAGTTTTGACCAATTTTTTAAATGAATAGGAAGAACAAAGAAATATGAAAAATTTAAAATCAATAATACATATACATCATACACAAGGAATTAATTCTTACATACATAAACATCCTTCATCTACTACTACAACAATTGATCCACTTCTTAGCACTATTTTGAACACCACATATATGTCATCAACTTCATTATTATACATAGAGAACTTTTCTTTTTCATGCTATTATTAATGATTTCTATATAAAATAACAAAGGTACTTACTGATAACTTGAAGGGAACTAACTTCTATCATCCCTTGCAAGGACCCAAAACCATGTTCTGTCTTCTTATCTATCGATATAAAACCATTGAGAGTCTAGAAAAAGTTATCTTGGAAAACTAAGTGGTACCTGAGCTTGGACATGTTTTTGCACTACTATAGATCCCAAGCATCCCTCTATAATTTTATTAGCTATTGCCTTGACCATATCCTATAACTCTGTGCTCATTATTCCTATGCATTAATTTTGGCTACCTTACTTGAGGTATTTATTGTAATAAAGAGAAGTTATATCGATTTTTGGCGCTTCGACATTCTTCTTTGAATTGTCAATCATCTTTGTCGATCACAAGTTGATCAATTCCACAAGTTTGATAGCCTTTTCCATAGACAACTCCTATTGATGTCAATCTAAGAAGACTTTGATACATTGGTAGCTCGACTGGTCGAAAGGTCGAATAGTAGGTTAGATAAGGGTCAAACATGTCAGTAAACTCTTTAAAAACATTTGAAGCCAAGTCAGTTAATAAGGCAGGAGATACGGAAATACATAGGTAGGACTTAGGTTGTTTACATTAGTTGAAGGTAGAGGAATTGTGGAGTTTTCTTATGGTCATTTTTAGGTCTAGATATTTTATTCTACTTGGTCCTCCATGACAAATTGCTAAGGTACTTATATTTTACTATTAGGGTATCCCAGTATTGCTCATCCTAGGTGTGAATTTGACTATATTTCCTTATATAATAGTTGAGGTCCTAGGTTAATGTGATGTTAGAAAGGGTCAAACTTCAATTAGTACAAAAGATGCAAATCCAAACTCCAATCAGCATGGAAAGATGTAGATCCAGTGAAGTGTTTGGTAATTTTGAGTTATCTTAGTGTCTTCATGTCAATTACCCTTATTCATATCAAAGCCAAATTTGAATCTTCAATATAATTTGTCTTGAAATTGCCTATTCTCTGAAGATACTATACTTAAATAGTCAAACAACAAAAATGAAGAGGAAAGAGCAAAAGCAATCCATTTACAAAATGAAAAAAAGAAAGAAAGAAAGATTCAATTTACCAATATCTAATGCATTCAATTATCCAAATTAATGGCATTTTAACTCTAAATATTTGTAGCAACATCTTAACATCAAATGGCTTTTTTCTTTCTTTCTTTTTATTGTCCTATCTCAAACTTTAGGTTTATTTCCAACTTATTGTTATATTAAGCTTGAATACAACTATTAAAAAGAATTTTATTTATATACGATGCAAAAAATAAATTATAAAAATGGGTTAATTAAAGCAACCTTCTTTGAGGTTTAGCATAATTATATGTACACTTCTATTTATGAAATATTACATTTACTCTCTTGGGTTAACATCCTTCCAAATAACATGATAGAAAGTGCGAAACTACTAGTTTACCTCACTTATTCCAAAAACAAATGATAGGAACTAAAAGACTAAAATGCCTCTCTGTGTATGAAAAACACAAAGAGTCATTTTAATGTCCATTCCACCTTAGCTACATTCTCTTGCAACCCTTCCCATCTATTGTTCTTCCTCTTGCATGTTCAATTTGATCAATGACACTCCATTGGAAAAGCATGCCTTTTCAAGTGTTCACTACACCAAGATAGATTGTTGTCCCATTTTCGAAAGATTTTGTATTTCTAGATACACAATCTCTCATAAAGATATATCCACCTACTCGTACCACTTTTTCTCCATTTTTTTTAGCATTGAAAAATGTTATTTCTAGTGAAATTTTGATCTATTGCACAATATTTTACGATTTCAGAGAGTCTTTCAACAAAATCTCACATTTTGACTAGGGATTTGATGAATATAGACATGTATTTTGCTTGATTTTTTCTTTCTTACAAAGAACCCCAATTGTTGGTTAGTTGCTTTAAGTAAAAACCCTACCCTTATGCATACTGATCTATTTATTGATAATCATTTGTTTCTTTAAGGTTTATTTTTTATGAAAAATGTATATATGTGTACAAATGCCATAGTACAAATTGTCTTGATTAATTAGGATTTAGAGTCCCTTGATGTATTGTAATGTAATGGAATTTGGTATGAACTATTCTATGAATTGTTATCATATAATTCATTTTCCTTTTGTATTTTACTTGATAGGTTTGAAGAAAACTTTTGATATTCTTGTTTACTATGATAGGGATATGTCTAAGTTGAAATATTTGTCTAGATATTTATAAGTTTGGTGATTTATTAGATGTAGGTGGACTTGCTTTGAGTCATGTGCGCGGTATAGAAGGAATAGATTTAGTATATAGTTTTGCTTTGACTTTTTACTAATAATGATATGAATGTAATGTTTGAGAGAAATTAAAAAAAGAAAAAAGCCAAGAAATTGAGTTGTGTGTTGAACATGTAGTCAAACATGTCTAACATTACATGGTAACATTGAAAAGGGTAGCGATAGTGGTTAGCAAGGGCAATGAAGGTGAAGGGATGATGACATTGAAGAGTGACACTACTAAAAATTGACTATTGGGGTAGTTCGATAAAATGATTAAAAATGGAGTTAAACCTAAAATAAATTAACTAAGTAATAAGGTCGGGGAGCCCGAAAAATAAGTTAATTAAGCTCATAAAGAAGGGGAAAAAACCCTAATGAGCTTAAGCCTATCAAGATTAAAAATTATAAATACTAAATCCCAGTGAGAACTTAGACATAAGAAATCATTCGCCAAAATTCTCAAAGTCAAAAAACTTTTGAGAAGAGAAGATCTCTCTTAGTATGTTCCAAAGAAGACGAACCGACACACTACCATTTACTAGAAAGGACCTTGCTTTACTTCAAAGTAGCATCAAAGAGGATAGTGGTAGTAATAGGATAGATGTTAGTGAGGGCAATGAAAAAAGTGGGAACATGAAGGGGGTAAGGATAGTAGAGGAGAGAGTGTAGGCAACAAAGGGAGTGAAGGTAACAAGGGTGGAGATAGGGATAGTGAGGCTAACGAAAAGGATGACAATAGTAAGGATGAATTAGAGGATAATGAGGTTAAGGGTGTAGATGGTAAGGATTCTGGAATTGAAGAAAATGATTCACTTTTATCATATTATGAATTTGGTAACCATTATGAAGAAAAAAAGCTCTTTAGATGAAGACTTAATAGATGATCTATTGGGAAAATGTAAGAATAGGGATGACTTTGAGATTCCTAAAACTCTAGTTGAGAAAATTAAGTTTAAAAAAAGATATGGTCAATGGTGTTTGTTGATGTCTAAGCCTTTAGAAAATCTGTGAGAGAGTATGTGATAAGAGAGAGTTTTGTGTTGTATAAGCTAAACATGGGAAGAATAGAGTGACAACTAATTTCAAAGTTGTAGATTGTCATTAAAGAATTCATGCTTCTCCATTGCATAATTCTCTTGCCTTTTAAATTAAGACAATAGTGGCTGAACACACTTATGTTAGAGTTGAGAAGATTAAGGAGGCTAGTTGCTAAGTAGATGTCTGGTAATTTGTTTGATGTTTTGATAGAAAACACTAAGATGAAGTGTAGAGATTTCAGAAATAAAATGAAAAAATATAAAATTAATCCATCTTACAAGCAATTGTATAGAGCAAAATAAAAGGAAAAAAATGCCATTCAAGGTAACTACGGACATTTTTACAACATGTTTTCTATTAATGCTAAGATTTTGAAGAAAGAAAATAGTGGAAGTATTGTTAAAATCACTATCACTAGGAAGGGGAAAGGAATGTTGTGGAGAATATGAATGAGAGCACAAGCAGGATATATTCATTTGGAATGATTTTCATAGGTTTGGATACATTGAAAAAAAGGTTCTTGAGTGGTTGCAATCCTTTCTTAGGATTTGATGGGTGGCATATGACAAGGCCTTGTAGATATGTGTTATTTGGTGGGGTAGGGTTGGACAACAATAATAGATTGCATTTAGTAGCCTTTGCAATTGTGGAGATTAAGTATAATGACTCTTGGGGCTTTTTTTCACATGCGCAGAAGAATTTCTTAATAACATTACTTTGGACAAATCATGGACATTCATAACAAACAAACAAATGATAATGCTATTTATTTTTATAAATATTTTGTGTTTTCAATATTCTGAAAGTGAAAGTATATATATATGCTTAAAACTATATCAAGTTTTCTTTATAATGACTAAAAATACAATGAGTGCTTTTTGTAGTTCTGGAAATTATGTAAGGATGCTATTTGTAATGCATGCAGATTAAATCTGTGATTGACTATTTTGATGTTTGATATTATTTTGGTTTTAGATATTTTGGAAGTGAAATAATATATAATGTTTAAAACTATATAAAAATTTCTTTGCAATGATTAGACGTATATTGAGTGCTATTTGTAATGCTTGAAATCATGTAAGGATTCTATTTGTAAAGAATGAAAATTAAATGTATGACTGATTTTTTGGATGTTTGATACTATTTTATGTTTCCATATTCTTATAGTAAAAGTATATGTAATATTTGAAACTACATAAGGTTTTTTTGTAATGAGTATAAGTAAAGAGGGGATTTTAATGCTTGAATTTATGTAAGGGAACTATTTGTAATGTATGAAATTATATAGGAGTATTATTTGTAATGGCTACAAATCAAATCCATGGCTGATTATTTGGATATTTGATATATGTACTGTTCTTTGTTGAAATCTAGGGTTGTATGGAGGCAATTAGTAGTTGGTGCATTATTTAATTACAAAAGCCACTACAAAAAAATAATTGGCTTTTGTGATTGTCAAATTGGCAATAAAAAATCAGTCACTGACACTGACACTGACCGCATTTGTGATTGATCACAAAAGCCCTCATCACAAATTGAAGTTTGTGACCGCTGGACCATTGGATCACAAATTAGTGACCATCAGTGCGGTCAGTAATGATTTAAATTCCATCACCAATTTAATTGTATAAAATAAAGAATGAAGGTGTTTCTCAATAGCAAGTCTGCTTGAATATAGATGCATCAAAGTTAGTATGGAATCAAAATAGGGATTCCGAATAGTGTATAGTGCTTTATTCAATAAAATCATCAACTATTAATTAAAAATAAATTGAAAAATATCATTACAAATAAGATATGAACCACATATTTCTTGCTTTTTGGTCTAAAGATAGTATAAACCGTAATTAACGCCTAATCATTCTTTAATGCATTACTTCCTTTAATATATATATATATATATTATTAACTTTTCATTACATATGGTATTAATATGATGAATGCAGAATTTTATCTTTAACCTGGATATGCATTTGGTTCATTTTGTCTTAAAATATGCATGCTACATATATATGCATATATCCAATCAAGAAAAGTCCAAAACTATCTTTTTATCTTGAGTTTGAACTTGAGATCTCTACACATTGAGATGAGCTTTACACATTGAGATGCCATTATTTAGTTAAAATAATCTAGTATATAATCCCAAAGCCAGCAATGAAAATTTTAGTTTAAGAAAATCATGGAAAATGAAACAAATTCAATCTTGAAAATAAGAAAATATATTTGAAAAAAAATCCATATTGCAAATCGAAAACATGTTGCTCAAGAATAATTATTCATTAATATAAAAATCTAAGAAAATCAGCTGCAATGATAATTTTAAGTTATAGTATCATCTTGATGTATTTAAGAACGTGCATTAATTCTAATCTTAACTTTTAAAACGCATATAATTAATCAATTTATACTGATTACTTGTACGTAGCAAGTGGTTTCAAGACAAGTTGAGACTAAAAATATAGTATAGTACTGAACTGCAGTTAATGCCAAAAGCCCTCCTCTAAAACACAACATAATAATATAAAAGATAATGGTGAAATGAAATTCACACCAATAGGGAGACAGCGGATAATTACTTAAGGCAAATCACCAACTCACCTAAGATGCAAAGAGTTTCGCATCATCAGATTCATGAAAGATGGACCCAGGTCGAACTTGGCATGTGAAAGCCCTGTGAAAATTTAATTCATCAATTAGAAAAGATAACAAAGGAAAGAAACAGTTGTACGTAATAGAACAATATGTAATCTACGTTTTGTTGGAGCCTATGTTACAGAGTTTGTCCTACCCTGCATCTGAGGAGATACCTAGTTTCAGGCCCATAGAATGTACATAATCAGCAAGAGTTTTGATTCCCCATGGGAAAGTTTTTGAATCAGGAACTAGTTGACCGTACACATTACCAAGGGCTTATGAATAAGTACAATGCAAAACTTACACTTACATCACATCTTATGCTTAAATGGCAAGCCAAATGTTTCCAAGGGATGGCAGACCACTATTTTTATGCCGTTCAATAATTTCTCACATATAGAAATGAAATAAGGGAAATAAACTCTAAAAGTACAAATTTGCCTTTAGAGGATAATGCTTCCCCACCGTAGACAAGACTCATGGTAATTAACATGCTCAAGGAGAAAAAGCTTTAGAGCAAACAAAGACTTAGAGAGATGCTTATTTACCTTTTAAGTCCCGTACCAGTTCAGACGGACAATCATTTGTATTTCATGATATTGAATATATAAGAGCATGAACCAATGTAAAATAAATTACTGAAACATGTTAGTTGATTACCTATGTTCAAGTAAATATAACCTACTCGGCCAAGCCGGTGGAAACAAGTGCGTCAACTGTCAAAAAGCACAAAGAAAAGATTAGCATATTCATGGGAAGCTCAGAAGTGTTAGCTTTTAAAGTACAAGCTTAAATATCAAAGAGTAGGCAGCTTTCCAAAGAATTCGGGTTGGGGGGAATAGGGGACATATGGCACAAGAAAATCAACTATAACAATTGCAAGATGCTAAATCTTAACGACAAGAAATCTCAAAATGTGCAGCAAAACTAAATACTTCATGATACAGCTGGATATTAAATAATACTATGAAAGAAATAAAATTTGGGAACTAGTTGTTGCCTCTAAGCAGAGCAGGTGGCCGGTCAATCACGTCTAAATTTTTGGAAGATGCATTGCTAGCCTACGAATATAACCACATTCTAAAATGAAAAGATTGTTGATAGCCTTTTGAACCTTTCATAAGACCATGGTTTTTACTTCGTCGGAAACATGAAGAGACATCTTCATTTGATCCTTCCATTAGGGACTTTGAGAATAAAAATATCTGACGCAACAACTTGTTATTTTTGATAAAATCTAAAATAATTCGAAAATCAGATCCAAAAGCTGCAAGAAATATGGAAATCTATGCCACCTCCAATGAAATATAATTTTAGCTTCTCAAAAGCATTAAAACCCATTTAATACAGCAGTCGCCTTGTCATATTCATTCATCAAACATAGGTTGCACAAATTCTATATTCAGTTTCAAGAGTTGCCACATTTGATAAAGTTTATTATATAAAAGCATTACAGTAAAGTAGATTTTTACACTTGGCAGGTCAACTAAAATAAAAAGAAGTGCTACCCGTTTCTCGCAAGTGAGGAGGCCAACAGCTACTGGACCCTCCCCATCACTAGTGATGGAGAGGCCAACACCAGACCCAACAACAGCTAGCCCCATGAGTCCATCTGCTATTGGGTCTCGCATTGGGGAGGGCAACAGCAGCTAGCCTCTCGACAAGAGCCAGTAAATCTACTGGTCTCATGAGTCGTGGGGCCAGCTGTTACTTGCTCTTGGTTTTGGCTTTGCGAAGGCTCGTTGGCCTTTGCGACAAGCATTTCATTGGCATTTTTGCTGACGAGAACATTTAAGTGGAAAATTAAGGGGATGGGGGGAGGGGGAAGAAGAAGAAGAAGAAGAAGAAAAGAGAATACCTAGCAACTAGTAACAAGAGGGAGAAAATTGAAATTGAAATCTAATTTGGGAGTTAGGGTTTAGTCATTTGGTCACTTTTGTCTTTTATATTTTTTATTATTTTATATCTTATTTTGATAATTTTTCTTTAATTATAGCAATTAGTTTTTTTAATTTTTCCCTAATTCGTTATATATGACTCTGATTCATATCTTCATATTTAATGTTTTACATATTATATTTTAATATAATTTTAAAAAATTAAATTTTATGATGGCTATTATTGAATATTGACATTTATTTTGGATATGTAAATACAATAATCTTAATCAATAAAAATATTCTCTATTATTCATATTTTGGCATTTAAAATTTATAGAGTTGTGAGATTTTATGATTTAGAGTTTAAGTTTTATATTTAAATAAATTTTATTAATTTTCTAATTAAATTAATAATAGCACAAATCTACAAAATAAAATTATGAAATGATATATTCATATTATATTATGTGTATAGACTATAGTTAGATCTTGAAAACACTTAAAGTTATTTGGGTGAGTTTGTAATCTTCTCAAAATATTTTATAAGATATTTGGTAGCTTATAAGATGTAAAAAAGTGTTTCATAATCTTTTTTGAAAAAGAGTTTATAAAAATTCTAAAATAAAATGCTTAAAACTTATAAGTTCCTTTTAAAAAAGTAAGAAGTTTTTAACTTATTTTTAAAATTCTATCAGGCTAGCTAAATTTTAATTTTATTAATTATGAAATTATCATTATTATTATCTTTTAAACTCTAAGATCTTATTATCCATGCACTTTGGCTTTGTTCACATGCATTTTGGGCATGTTCTAGAAAGAATTTTGGAAGAATGGATTTTTGGGAGAAAAATTGGAGAAAGTGCCAACCATTTGTTTTTGTTTTTGAAAAATAGGAAAAATTATTTGATAATGAGTTGTTAGTTTGTTAATATTTTGGTGGAGGGATAAATTTTACTGTAAATATCAAATCAATTATTTTTTTGTTGAATTTGTAAGAAGAAATTGATTTTGTATGTAATATATGTATGCATTTTTATAATTTGATGATCTGTATGTATATATATATATATGTAAAGATTGTAATGAAATGATATGTAATTAATTTAATTCATAATTGCTTTGACATTTTATATGTATTACTTTAGTGAAAGCATTCTTTAATTAAAATTAAATACATACGAAATCATAATTATATGCTAATGTTATTAATACTGACTTACATTAAAAAAATATTAAAGTATAACATAATTCCAATTTTAATTAAAATGGACTATTTTAACTATTTATCATTCCAAATTTATGTGTATATAAAACTTAATTAATTATTTAATAAAGGTAATTATTTTCGTAGATGAATATTTAGTATAAACAAAATAATTATTTAAAATTAAATTATTATTATATTTAATTTTATACATAATCAATTATTAAACTAAATAGATTATTAATTAATACATCATATTAAATAGATTAGTAAATTAAATATATTCTTATAAATATTTAATTATATATGTAATTATTTATCTCTATAAAATATAATTTATATAAATATAATAATTCATTTATTTAATGAAATAAATTAATTTTATTAATATAATAAGTTATCTAAATAACTTAAAGCATTAAATAATTGATACATTTTTTGCTAGATGAATTATTTCATAATAAATAAAGTAAATATTTAAAACTAATGCATTAAATTAATAGATTATTATGTTAACATTAGATGATAATTAAATTTTTATAATTTTAATAAATGGCACGATTAATAATTAATAGATATTACTATTTTCATATTATAATTTCATATTATATGTTATCGGAGCATGTCACATTATTTATTAAATTAAAAATATATTATTTAATTATAGGGAACATCTATTATTAGCCCCCTCAAAAAATTTGTTTTGGTGATTTGACCCCACGTGAAAAAAAGAAAAAAGAAGGTTGAAATACCACCTTATGTTTTTAAAAATGGATGAAAACCCCCCCGAAATCATAAGTACAATACATGTGCCCGAAAATGCTAGTGGTTGTGATTTTTTATATATATAATGAGTATTATGCCATTAGTATATCATCGTTGGATCTTTTTGTTTAAATGAACGGTCTAGATTTACTATTACTTAATATTTATAAAAAAATATATAAAACTTTATTTATATATTTATATATATATATACATATACATATACAACATTTTATATCTATTATATAATATATATTATAAATATAATATAATATTATAATATATCTGTATATATGTATAGCAATGGAGGCTGCCATGGCAGCCTTGCCAATCGAATATGGCCAGATTCAACCGATGGTGGCTACAGCACCAACAAACATTGTATATAAAAAAAGAAAAAAATAAAAGCTTGCTTCAGTTGCCATG
>JACGDI010003568.1:1591992-1606423 GCA_014898725.1 Jacaranda copaia | reverse complement strand
ATATATATTGTAAATTTTCATCTTACATAAAACTTACATATCATAACTTTTAATACAAGGCAAATGTATTATGGCATAGCCCCCTGTCGTACAAAGCCTATAATATACTGAGCTCCCTTGTTAAATTAGAAACTTGCTTCAGTTTTAGTTTCTGACCTTCAAATTCAGCCAATATAGATACCTTCTATAGTATGAACAAGAATGAGCATCAGAAAACAAGAAAAATACTTCGGCAGCAAATATCAACATAAGCTACAATACAAATATCAACACTAGCATATACCAAAAAATTTCTTCACATGTACACAATTAATTCATATAATTTTGTTTACATAAATCAAATCATCAATTTGTTCTTCTTCTTTCATAAACTAACAAGGATATCTTCTTAAAATATAAAATAAACATGAACCAAAGAATGATCTATCAAAAAAAAAATAAAAAATGAAAGAATGGACAAATTAATGCAAAAATAAAAAAGCAAAAAAAAAAATAAAAATCAACTACGAGAGCCTAGTCAATTGGTCTTTTCTTAATTTTGGCATACGTCTCTTTTTTGTAAGTGTACTTTAACAGATTCTCTTATTGTGCCAAATTCCATGACACATGCTACTTCAAGGTATTAGGCCCCTTATTGTTTGTCACATTTGATGACTCTCCAACCTCCCTTTCCCTATTTTTTCTTGGTTTCCCAAGTAGTCTTTTGAGTGATTGAGGGAGAACATTTAGAAGGTTAATATTTGTAACACCACCAAAAGAAGGATTAGGTGTAGAGTACATGGAATGGCTATGTACCATCATGTAATTAGCTTTAAAAAATTAGTTACCAGTCATCTCTATATTCTCCCTCCTATGTGCAATTCACTACTGAAAAAGAAGGGCACTTTGCTATGGATAATCATACTTTGATAATTACACTTTAATACTTTTATATTATTGAATTTATAAATATTTTGTTTATTTAATGTTATATTCGGATTTTATGAAATATTTGTTTTATCATTTGATGGTTATAAATATCGGATTTATGAATATATTATTATTGATTATAGGTTTTTAATATTTAAAAAATAAGAAAAAAAAATTTTTAAAAATATTTTGCAATGGAAAAATTCTTCAAAAATTGTGTTTTGTGACAAATTTTTTCATCACAAAAAAATTTCAAAAAAATGAAAATTTGTGATGGACAAAATTCCATTGCAAAATTAGATTTTGCGATGGAATTTTCCGTCACAAAAAATATATTGCAAATGATTGTGACTAAAGATTTTGCGACGGATTATTTCTATAAAGATTTTGTGATGGACTATTTCTATTGCAAAATTTGTTGCAAATCCCAATTTGGGATGAACTTTTGGCAAAATCCATTGCAAATTATCTTTTTTTTAGTAGTGATTGCTAATTCAACATACTTACATGCTATACTTGATATCAACAAACCTTACAGCCATATGCCTATGCACTCAAATCAACAAGAAAGTGGATATTTTGATTATGAATCTCAAATTCAATTTAACTATTGATCATAGTTATGCATTGCTTAGACATTTCTTTGAAATGATTCAATTTCTTAACATTTTCCATCATATGATTGTTTTGTGTAGTCCTTTTTTCATGCTTTGTTTGTGTGCTGCTTAATATCGCAGCTCACAGCCCATCTACTAATGTTGGTATTGTTTAGACCTAAAATTCCTGGCTAATTGGTTAAATGACTTAGATTATTATTTGTCACATAATCATCCTCAAACTTAAGAGTCAAAAGCATGCCTAAACCATATACTTTTAGGAACTTTACAAAGCCATTCATGAGCTAGAGGTTTTACCAATTTTATATTGTACATTGTTTGCTCTTGCAACTATCCAAAACTACTTCCTTTGCAACATCTAGAAAAGAAAAGTTTGAAATTTGAGAAAATATGCTTGTAGCACTCACTACAAAAAAAAAAAACTAGCTTTACTGACCACTGGGACCAGTAACTAATTTGTGACCAATTTATGATAGCTTTGTGACCAATTTTATTTGAAACTTTTACAAAAAAATTATTAATGAATTAGTGTTCAATTTGTGACAAAATTAGTGACCCCAAGCTTGGAAGTCACTACTCAGTCATTAAATTAGTGGCCGATTTTTATTGGGTCACAAAAGCAATCACTAAATTAGTGACCGATTTTTTTTGGGGTCACAAAAGTGGTCTTAAATTCTCCAATTTCTTTAACTTGGGTCACTAATTAGTGACCATGTACAAAGCAGTCATAAATCCATCACAAATTCTTATATAAAATTTGAAAAAAGAAATTAGTATCCTCTTATATTGACATAATAATCTATTTAATTTAATAAAGTATTTTTAAATAATTATTTTGTTTATTAGTAAATAATTTTTCTAAAAAATAATATATTAATTATATTATACTTTAAGTTAATTAGATAACTTATTATGTTAATAAAATTAATTTGTCTAATTATATTATATTTTTATAAATTATAATTTAAATAGGCAGATATTACTTATATAATTAAATATTACATTTAAATAAGTTATTGTTTGTATAGTCAAATAAATTTTAGGTATAATTAAAGGTTAAAATATTTTTACCCCAATGTGTTATTCAAAATGGGCGATTTACACCCCTGTGAAATGCCTCCTTATGTTTTTAAAATTTAGATCACTGCCCCTTTCTATCTATTTGAATTGAATTTTACATTAAAAGGATGAAAATACCCTCATATATATGTATAATTATTTTATATCCATATATTTGTCTTCTTCTTTTATTTATCTAAATTAAATAATTTTATATTTATAAAATACATAAGATATTTATATCTGTTAAATGCTATCTAATATTTATAAAATTATATATACATATATATAATTATATACACATAAAAAATTATATAAATACATATATTTATAATATATATCTATATAAAATTTTTTATAACATATCTATATACATATATATAATATTTATTTTTATTTTTTAATCTAAAATTAAATAATTTTATATTTATGAAATATATAATATATTTACATAAATTAAATAATATATAATATTTATGAAATTATATATACATACATATCTGTATTATTATCAAAACTAAATAATTTCACATTTATAAAACATATAACATATTTATATAAATCAAATAATATATAATATTTATAAAATTATATATGCGTACATATCTATAATTATCAAAACTAGATAATTTCATATTTATAAAATATATAACATATTTATATAAATCAAATATGATATAATATTTACAAAAAATTATATGCAACATATATTAAAATTATGTATGCATATAAAAAATTATATATAATTAATTATATTTATAACATATTTATATTTATACATATATAATATATATAATTTCCACCTTTTCCCCGCTAATCCTCAGGAACCGTGTACCATGGTTTTCTTTTTTTTCTGTCATGGCAGTCAAGTTTTCTTTCTTTCATCATTTTTCCCTTTCCTTCGTTTTATCTGTACACAATGGCCGCCTTGACCCTCCTTCTCCCACCGCCTTGACCTTCCCTATTTCTATCTTTTTGCCATGGCAACTGTAACACCCCTAAAATTTTATTAATTTTATTTATAATATACAATTTTATTATTAATTAGAAATTTTATGAATTTCAAGTTATTTATTATTTTAAAAGTTCTGTGGGAGAAATTCTAATTTTTGTAGACTTAATTGTGTAAATTTTTGAACAAGTTGTGGTTAATCACAATTTTCTAAAACATTTGGGGTAAATTGCATAATTTAAAATTTTATTACAAAAAATGAAAAAAATCAGATATTAAGAAATAGGTAGGGCCCTTTTTTCTTCATTTTTTTTCTTTTTTTTTTCCTTCTTCCTTTTCTTCTCCCTTTTTCTCTCTTTTCTTCCTTCTTCACTGAAGCTACACCACCATCTTCGGCCATTCTTCAGCAGCCTTATCACCCCTCAAAATCCACCAACTTTTTCCCCTCACCACCCCCAACACCATCAACCCCTCAAAACCACCAACTAGGCGGCAGAGTAGTAATGGCGAGAGAGGACCGAAGGAGCCAACCCACGGTGGTAGCTAGGTTTCTACATTTTTTATGACCATTCGCAATTCTGAGGGTCCAGTTAGGAAGCCCTTGGTGAGAGGAACTTAATAGTGCCCTTGCATGGCAACTCTAATGACGGCAAGGCAGTGATCAAAGCTCGACGGAGGAAAGAGAATATTGACAATTTTTGGCTTGTTCTGGTGTCTACACTGCTCGAAATTAGAAATGTTAGTTGGTGTTGGAATTATTGCGATGAGAGGAACAATCTGGTGGTAAAGTTACATTTTCTGGCGGCGGCAGACTGTGGCCAGTTTTGGCGGAGAAGCAGTCTCCTTGTCTCAACTTAGTGATCGTCTTGGTACTTTTGATTTATGATTCCAAGCCTTTGTTAGTAAGATTGGATCTTATTTGATTTATTTCATATTATATATATGTGCATGCATGCATGCAGTTGCTAGTCTTGTCCAAGTCAAGCCTTTAAGTCGATATATATATTTCAATCATTATTTTCCTATGTGAGGAATAGGGTAATGGGAGATATGATTTTGAACTTGTATGTTGGTTAATAATAAGTTAAATAGTGTTGGGGAAATTGGCTAAGGATTTATGCGTGAATGTTGAATCTAGTGAATTTTGACTTGTGGCATATTTTTTTGATCAGGTGACGACGAGTTAGGCACCAATGAGCAGTAAATCAATTTTTGACTATTGTTGTTTGGGACTACAAGAGGTGAGGATCTCCCACTCTATGTTGTTGCTTGTTAAGTTACTCTTATTTGTTGGTAACCCCTGTGAAGGTCTGCCGATATAGCATTGCAGTTCTTATCTATAGTTGTAATTGGCCCCTTTGTAGGTTTTATTATTTTTGAACCGTATTCTAATCTATGTTTGAGATCTTTCTATTATCTGTTATCTGACCTGATTACCCATGTGAGGGTTATTTCTGATGTTGATTAATTTTTTGATCATTCTGATGCCTAGAACTTTGGTCTATTATCTGTTATTCTAATATCTATTTATCTCGTATCTGAAGTGTTTGTACTATATTTGTTGCCTTGTCAGCATATCTATTATCAACTCTGTGTTTATTGGCCATGCTAGCGTATTTGTGTTCCATTTACTATTGCGTTGGTGGCATTCTATCCTGTCTAATCTGGTCTATTGATCTAAAACTGATAGTGAACTAGGGATTTCCCCCTGGGCATCTGTATGAGTGGTTATTCTATTATCTATTTGGTGATTATGTGGGCTAAGGGCCATACTGGGCGATTTGTTTTGTTATGTGGGTGCATTTTAGGGATTTTTCCCTAGATGTCATCGGTATGCTAGGGATTTCCCCTTAGGTGCCAACCGTGCGCTAGAGATTTTCCCTGGGTATGAGCGATACACTAGGGATTTTCCCCTAGGTATCAGTGGTGCACTATATAATCCGTATGGGCATTTGCCACATACTAAGTTATTACGCTCAGGTAATTTATCTGTCTGTCTAGTATAAGGTGAATCTACAATGCATGTCTCATAACCTTTTCTTTTCTTGGAATGCATATGCTTTGGGTTTGATTTACCTAAATGATTCATATCTATTTGTAATTTGTTCTTGAAGCAATAAGGCAAGAGAGTTTACTATTTGCTTTTTTGCACTATCTGTCTATTTTTTTGAATTTTGATATATTCAGTTTGAAAAAATTATGTTTTATCAAGTTGAGTTTCTCCTTGGAAAATACTATTATTACTTGCTCATATCCCACGCTAAGTCATTGGACTTACCCCCTGTATTCATAATCTTTCAGACAGGGATATGCTCTTGTGAACGTCAAGTTTGAAAAGAAGTATATAGTTGTTTTGTAATAGGACTGGAGCCAAAATTAAGTATAGAACTTGTAATTGTTTAGTTGACCTTAGAAACTTTGTGATGTACATATTTTGTTTGAAGATTGTACTATAAGATGAAAATGATGGCTTAATCTATTGGAGTCTATAATATAACTTAGTTCCCTGAACACTTTGGATGTATTCGTTTTATGGTTTGTTTAGTATTGTTGGAGTTGTATTAGTGTTAATTTTGAGATTTTTGAATTTGTAGGCCTATTGTTAAATTTTACTCTTAGAAATAAGTCTGAATCAAAGTAATACCTCAACTCAGGTGCTGTCCTGAGAAGGGGCACTACAAAAGTGGTATTAAAGCTGAAGTTTAGATAACCTAGGTATGATAAAACTCTTAGTGACCTCTAATTGGATTATTTCGAATGTACACTTAAGGTATTAGCAGGATTGTTAAGTTATAGCAGAACCGATGGAGTACAATAGGATCCTAAGGCTTGGATTTAGAATTATATTACTTGATTTTGTTGAGATGAATTCATAAATTATTATAGGATGGCCAGTGCATCTGACAAAGGAAAGGCACCTATGAATGACTATAATGATGAAACCCTGGAGAACGAAATCAAAGAATTGAAAGAGGAAAGGAAGAATGTTAGAAAGATTTGCAGGACTTTGGAAGAGAAATGTTATGACCAAAATTAGCATATTTATCAGGTTCGAGAAGAGATGTGTACTTTGAAAGGAATGTTGGGTGCTTAGGATTATTTGCATGATCAAGTCATGGGTGACCTTGAATGGGAGCTTCTTCGAGTTAATATTGTTGAAACACAGATCCAAGAGCTTCACTCCTTGCGGGCTAATATAGAGGCAACATTTTAGGCCTTGCAGTTTGATTATAGGATATTGGTATAGGTTTCTTACCCAGTTGTAGATAAGATGGGTCGAGCATTGGACTACTATTGTAGAGTTATCGATCAGGTTAATAGAGTTGGTCTCGAGATAGACATGGAGGCCAGTCCTTCAAGTATTCATCGGATCCCCACTCTTAATCAATGATAGGGTTGGCAATAGCAAGAACGAGCACCAAAACTTGAGGCAGAACCACAGGTCAAACTAGAAAAAGGAATTAAAGAAGGAGTCTGAGCAGAAACCAAAAAAAGCCCCTAATGCAGATGTCAACCCAGAACCTCTAGTTGTAGTGCCACTTGAGATGATGACGAAGAAGATCAGTGTTTGATAGATGAGGTGAGCAAGCTATCTAATATTACTAATGAGGAAAAAGATTAAATGTAAGTCTTGGCATTGTAGTATTGTAGTATGTTGGCAGGCTGTATTTGATGGCTCCTAATTATTAACCCTTGTAACTGCAGTAGACAACTTTATGACTATGACTAATATCTTTTCTCCTTTTTTCCTTTAAACATCCTATCATTTTGTCTTTGATTGGGCATTTTGTTAGCATATCCAATTTTGCTACCTTTGATTTTTATATACTCCTTTGTAATCTACTATTGCTAACTTATATTATGCTAATGTATAACTCTTGGGGAAAATTATTTTAGCCTTTCTTTTTTGTTATGAGTTTTGAAAGTTTGCTTAAGTTATATTGTTTTCTTTACTAAATCTTGAATTATTGAAGGGGAATTGAGAATTGGGATTTGACTTCAACTTTCAATTTTAGGTTAAGATATTCTTAAAATCTTGAGATGGTGATGGCATCCCATGATAGTATCTTTAGACGTGTACCACCCTAATTTAGTTTGCGAGAAAGACTTCCTAGGTAGTGATTTCAAGATTATCGCACCCCCAGACAAGGAGTTCTGACTTATTCTTGGGCTAAGCAGAGAAAGAAAGTATCACAAACTCCTTCAATTAGGCAGCCAATGAGACCTGCATATCAGAAGGTACTAGAAGTCGGCCACTAGTTCAACCTGTGGTGGAAGATTGAGCTCTAGAAAGGTTTCTTCATTTTTAACCCCTAAGTTCCATAGAGAACCAAATGACCAAAAAGCTAAAGAATAGGTTGAAGACCTTGAGGTCATATTTGATACTCTACGCTACCTCGATGAACAAAAGATTCAATTCACAACATTTCTCTAGGTGGGATCTGCTAGAAGTCAGTAGAAATGATAGATCATCGTTGGATAGCCTCAGAAACCCAGAGAACATGGGACAATTTCACTAAAGAATTCATGGATAAATATATACCCCTGGAGGTCAAGCAATCTAAGAAATGTGAGTTCATGAATTTGATCAAAGAAAATCAAATTGTTAGTTAGTAAGAGGTAATCTTCAATCGGCTTATCCAATATGCGCCCTATATTCAAAATGATAAAGGTCAAACAATTCAATAGTTTACTTAAGGACCACGGACAGAGTTGAGATGGGGTCTAGCCATCTTCGATTTACCAAATTTCAACATGGCAGTTAGTAAGGTACTACAACTGGAATCAAAGCTACAAGAAATTAGAAAAATAAAAAAAAGGTAAAAAGGAAATATCGTATCCAGGTGGATTGAGGGGCACTAGCAAGAAACTATAGAGGCCACAAGCTGAGGGTACAACTCAAAGGACTACTCGAATAGATGGGATGATGAATGGGGCTCAAGAAAAGATACCGAGACTATGTGGATTCTATGGGTCAGTAGGGCATAAGAAAGCGAATTATTGGTGGAAATAGGGTAAATGCCTACAGTGTGGTAGTAGCTAGCATCTTCTGAAAGATTACCTAGGAAAGAAAGGCCCAATTTTGATAGAAAAAGAAAAGCAAAAAATATAGGCCTGTGCCTATGCCCTCACTAGAGAAGACGCATTGAACCCTAATGAGGTAGTAGAAGGTATGATTACTATCTTCAAGACTCTTGGTAAAGTGTAATATGATCACGATGCTTCCCATTCTTTCATATCTGTTGAATTCTCTACAAAACTAAATATGAAACTTGAAACTATGGCATATCAAGTAGAAGTGAAAACACCTTTGGGGGTAGGACTAGTTACTGATATCATGTATTGGGATTACCTAATTGTGATTAAAGATCGAGTATATCTAGCCAATTTAATATAGATGCCTATACAAGGATATGATGTAATTCTTAGAATGGATTGGCTATACAACCACCAAGTACAAGTGAATTGTTTCACTAAGTGCATAACACTCAGGGGAGGGATGTTGATATCTTCACATCCTTCCATAGATAAAACCCCTTCGATATCGATCATATTAGGTGTAGAAGCTAGGTAGATTCTGAATAAAGATGGGCAAAGATTCCTGGCATACCTCATCAACAAACCTCGAGACACAGTCAGAATTGAAGAAGTGGAAGTGGTAGTAGAATACCCTAAAGTATTTCCTGAGGAGTTAAACTCGCTACCCTTTAATAGGAAAATAGAGTTCATTATTCATACACTCCCGGGGGCAGCGCCATTTTCCAAAACTCTATATCATATGGCACCTGTCGAACTTAAGGAATTGAAGAGTTAGCTACATAAGTTGTTAGAGAAGAAGCTTATTAGACCCAGCACATCGCCTTGGGGAGCTCCAGTACTATTTGTTAAGAAAAAAGATGGGTCTATGAGAATGTACATCAATTATCAAGAATTGAACAAGGTAACTATCAAGAACAAGTACCCACTACCCTATGTGGAAACGTTATTTGACCTTCTGCAAGGATCAAGAATATTCTCAAAGTTACACTTAAGATAAGGGTATTATCAGCTGAAGATCAGGGAAGAGGATATTCTAAAGACTGCTTTCAATTCTCGATATGGCTACTATGAATTTATGGTGATGTTGTTCAGCCTAACCAACGCCCCAGCAACATTCATGGATTTGATGTACTGGATATTTAGGCCCTATTTAGATCAATTTTTTGTCATCTTTATTGATGATATCTTGGTTTTCTCTACATCTAAATAAGAGCACAGGAAACATTTACACATAGTTCTGAAGACCCTAAGAGAACCTCAGATGTATGCCAGGTTCAGTAAGTGCGAGTTCTAGATAAAGAAAGTTGCCTTCTTGGGCCATGTAATCACCTAAAATGGGATTGAAGTTGACTCTTCCAAGATAGAGATGATTGTCAATTGGAAAAGACCTGAGAGTGTTACAGAGATTCGAAGCTTTTTGGGATTGGCCAGTTACTACTGAAAATTTGTTCAAGACTTCTCCAAGATAGCTAGCCTACTAACTAAGTTGACCCAGAAAGATGAGCTATTTGTTTTGAATAAAGAGTGTGAGAAGAGCTTCTAAGAACCGAAGAACCATTTGACAACAACACGAGTATTAGCCCTTCCATATAGGTTGAAAGATTTTATGGTATATACAGATGCCTTATATAAGAGGTTAGGATGTGTGTTAATGCAAAAAGAGCGTGTTATTACCTACAGATCTAGGAAGTTAAAGCCTCATGAGGAAAACTACCCCACACACGATTTGGAGTTGGCAGCAGTTATCTTTACACTGTTGAAATAGAGGCACTATCTTATGGAGCTATATTTAAAATGTACATAGATCACAAAAGCCTCAAGTATCTACATTCGCAAAAGGAGTTGAACATAAGATAATGAAGATAGATGGAAATTTTGGAAGATTATTACTTTTCCATCAATTATCATCCTGGAAAAGTGAATGAAGTAGCCGATGCTCTTACTCAGAAAGTAGAAATGTCTTATCTAAAATGTGCAAAGACATTAGAAAAGTTGAAAGTAAATGCTATGATAAGACTAAAACAACAAGTTTGGATTGCAGGAGTGAGAGTACAATTGGACCTGTATGAAGAAATTTGGCAAGCTCAAGCTAGAGAGAACTCGATGTTGAAATAGAAAACAATGGTTAAAAGCTCTGTAAAGTTTGAATTCAGCACAAATAGCTAAGGTATCCTATTCTATAGAAACAAAATCTACATACCAGAAAAAATGAAGGAAAAGATATTGGAAGAGGCATATCGAACAAGATACACCATACATCCTGGAGGAATAAAGATGTACCAAGACTTAAAGAAATAGTTCTGGTGGAATGGTATGAAAAAAGATATAGCAAACTTTGTGCAGAAATACTTGACCTAAAAGTTAGGGAAGGCAGAAAACTAGTGACTGTCAAGTTTGTTACAGCCACTTTCCATCTTAGATTGGAAATGGGAACAAGTGACTATAGACTTTTTGACTGGTCTGCCGAAGGCTAGAGGAGGTTATGATAGTATTTAGGTAGTAGTAAATCGACTAACAAAGTCCTCACACTTTCTACCAGTCGAGACTGACTATAAGGTTGAGAAATTAGTAGAATTATACCTTAAAGAGATTGTCAGATTGCACGAAATCCCAGTGAGTATTATATCTAATAGAGACCCTAAATTTACATCGAAACTCTGGAAGAGTTTACGAAGACATCTGAGAACATGATTGTAATTTAGTTCAATAGCTCATTCTTAAACTAATGGACAATTGGAAAGAGTTATTCAAATTTTGGAGGACATGTTGCGAGCATTTGTTTTGGACTTTGGTGGAAGTTGGACTCGATATCTGTCTCTAATTGAGTTTTTCCTATAACAATAGCTATCAATCTATTATTCAAATGGCACCATATGAAGCATTGTATGGTCAAAAGTGTTAATCCCTGCTATATTGGGATTTCTCAAAATATAAAGGTACTACTAAAGAGTCTCCATGGATTATAAAGCTTGAACTAATCCAAAAGACTATAGAAAAGGTGCATATTATAAAACAACAAATAAAGGTTGCTCAAGAGCAATAAAGGAGTTATGCTGATAAACAGATAAAAAACCTAGAATTTGAGATTAGTGATTGAGTGTTTCTCAAAGTTTTGCCGCAAAAAGGATCAGAAAAATAGACAAAGGTGGAAAACTTAGTCCAAGATACGTGAGACCCTATGAGATATGTTAAAGAATTGGACCAACATCTTATCATCTAGTGTTACCCCAGAGTTTAGCCAAAGTACAAGACGTCTTTCATATGTCGTAGCTACGAAAGTGTTACCCAGATCCATCTCATATCATATCTCATGAACACATGGAACTAGAAAGCGACCAACATACGAGGAGCAACTAATTCGTATCATAGATAAAAAGTTTCGAGAGCTTTGGAATCAAAAGATTCCTTAGGTAAAGGTACTGTGGTGCAATCACAATGTTGAGGAAGCAACTTGGGAATAGGAGGATCTCTCATGTGCCAACAATATCCCGAATTATTTCAATATTCTGGTGAGAATCTGGGGACTAGATTCTTTTAAAGGGGGAGGTTTATAACACCCCTAAAATTTTATTAATTTTATTTATAATATACATTTTATTATTAATAAAAAATTTTATGAATTTCATGTTATTAATTATTTTAAAAGTTTTGTGGGCTAAATTATAATTTTTGTAGACTTAATTGTGTAGACTTTTGAACAAGTTGTGGTTAATTGCAATTTTCTAAAAAATTTGGGGTAAAATTGCATATTTAAAATTTTATTAAAAAAATTAAAGAATAAGATTTTAAGAAACGAGCAGGGCCCTTTCTTCTTCATTTTTTCTTTCTTTTATCCTTTTTCTTTTTCTTCTCTCTTTTCCTCTCTTTTCTTCCTTCTTCACCGGAGCTACACCACCATCTTCGACCATCCTCCGATGGCATTTTCACCCCTCTAAACCCACCAACCTTTTCCCCTCACAAATATCAACACCCTCAACCCTTCAAAACTACAAATCGAGTGGTGGAGCAGTGATGGCGAGAGAAGACTGAAGAAGCCAACCCACGGTGGTAGCTGGGTTCCTCCATTTTCAACAGCCATTCGCAATTTTGAGGGTTGGGTTAGGAAGCCCTTGACAAGAGGAACTTAATGGTTCCCTTGCATGGTGACTCTGATGACAGCAAAGCGATGATCAAAGCTCAGCAGAGGAAGGAAAAAGTTGATTGTTTTTAGCCCATTTCAGTGTCTACACTACTTAAAATTGGAATTGAAAGATTGAATTGGAATTCTCACAATGAGAGGAACAATCTACTAATGAAGTTGCATTTTCTAGCAGCAGCGGACGACGGTCAATGATGAAAAAAAGGCAGTTTCCTCATCTTGATGCGGTGATCGTCCTGGTGTTTTCAGTTTGTGATTTTGAGCCTTCGTTAGTGCGATTGGATTTCAGTTGATTTATTGCATGTTATATATATGTGCTTGCATGCATGTGGTTGCTAGTCTTGTTCGGGTCAAGCCTTTGAGTTGATATATGTATTTTGATGATTATTTTCCTATGCGATGAATAGGGTAATGGGAGATATGATTTTGAACTCGTATGTTGGTTAATAATATGTTAAATAATGTTGGAATGAGAATTTGGCTAGGGATTTATTTGTGAATGTTGAATTTGGAGAGTTTAACTCATGGTATATTTTCATGAGTAAGTGATGACGAGCTAGGTACTAATGAGCAGTCGATCAATTTTTTACTGTTTCTGTTCGAGACTGCAAGAGGTGAGGGTTTCCCACTCTGGGTTGTTGCTTGTTAAGCAGCTCTTATTTGTTGGTAACCCCTGTGAGGGTTTGTTGATCTGGCATTACATTTCTTATTTGTGGTTGTAATCGCTTTCCATGTAGGTTTTATTATTTCTGAACCATATTTTGATATGTGTTTGAGATCTATCTGTTGTCTGTTATCTGACTTGATTACTCCTGTGAGGGTTATTTTTGATGTCAGTTCCATTTTCTATCCGTTCTGGCGCCCAGAACTTTGGTCTATTATCTGTTATTTTCATATATGTCTATTTCATATCTGAACTGCCTGTACTATATCTATTGCCTTATTGGCATATCTATTATTAGCTCTGTGTTTATTGGCCATGTTGGCTTTATCTATGTTTCATTTACTTTTTTTGTTGCCTTGGTGCCATTATATCCTATCTGATCTAGTTTGTTGATCTAAAATAGATAGTGCTCTAGGGATTTTTCCCTGGCATTTGTATGAGCAGTTATTCTATTATTTGTATGGTGATTATGTGGGCCAAAGGCCATATTGGGTGATCTGTTTAGTTATGTAGGGGCATGCTAGGGATTTCCCTTTGGGTGCCAACCATACACTAGGGATTTCCCCCTGGAACCGAGCGATACACTAGGGATTTCCCCCTAAGTATCAGTGGTGCGCTATATAATCTATTTAGGCATCTGCTACATATCAAGCTGTTACACTTAGGTAATTTATCTGTCTGTCTAGTATAAGATTAATCTGCAATGCATATCTCATAGCCTTTTCTTGAAATGCATATGCTTTGGGTTTGATTTGCCTAAATGATTCATGTTTGTCTGTAATATGTTCTTGGAGCAATAATGCAAAAGAGTTTCTTGTTTGCTTTTTCATGCTATCTGTCTATTTTTTCAAATTCTGATATATTCAGTATGAAAAAAATATATTTTATCTAGTTAAGTTTCTCCTTGGAAAATACAGTTGTTACTTACACATATCCCTTATTAAGTCGTTGGACTTACCCCCTGTATTTCATAATCTTTCAGACAGGGATGGCATTTGGTGAACGTCAAGTTTGGAAAGAAGTATATCAATGTTTTGTAATAGGATTGGAGC
>JACGDI010003568.1:1574875-1591892 GCA_014898725.1 Jacaranda copaia | reverse complement strand
AAATAAATAAATATTATTTTGTAAGATTATAATTCCAACTACATCATTAACAATTATTAAACACTGGGTACAAGCTGACTTAGTAATAAGATAAATATACTGACACATAGGACAATAATTAAAAGAATCCTGGATGAAATGGTCATAACATATAAATGGCTTTTGACTATTCTTGGGGTTGAATGAGTGAATTGAAAAGCTCTATTGCTAAGCCAAGCTTTTTCCACCATTGTTGATCGAATTGATAAGGATCTTAGGAATCTTTCATTAAATTATCTGAGTCATTTGGATCAACCTATCTTTTCCTTGATCAATTCTTAGGATTCTGTTGCTTAAAGGAAAATTTTCAAAAATTATTAGAGGAGCACTATTCAAGATAAGTGAGCTCTTAGAAGCTTTGTTGCTTGCCAGCTATTCCCAATTTTGATTAAAGTATCTTTTTGAATCTCCCCACATGTTATCTAATGTAACTTTGATCTTTTTAAAATAATACTATTCAAAATATGCTACGGCATCTTCTTGTAACTTTAAAGCATATTCAATAGGCATTTGTTCCCAAGAAGCATCTTCTTCAAACGTTAGCTACATTTGAGGAGGGATAAACTGATTTTTTTTGGCCATGGTCCTCTGAAACTTTTTTATATCAGTTCTATGTTCAAAAAGTTCTTTATTGAAGAGATATGGGAAAACTCCATATTCTTGGACTGAATAAAAAAATGGGTGATCATGAAGATGAGAGGAACTGCGTTTTGACAAGATATAAATAATTGAAATTCCCTCATTTGTCTTGCCAAGTTGTTGAGTCTAAAGACCCTTAAACATTTTAATCCATGTGGATAATAGATAGAACCATTCAAAAAATGTTCTAGCACATGAATTATAATTAAATTCATAAACCATCCATAATGAAGCTCTACAATCCACTTTATAGATTGTTCAATAGGAAATTCCACTCCAATTTTCCATTGTTCCAAAAGGTACCAAATTATATATAGTAGTTCTTTTGAGAACATATGATGAAATGGTGTTGCAGTACTGAATAGAGTGAAAAATGGATAATAAGGATAAAAACCTAAACCTCCAAATGTATGGAGACCAATTTTTCTAACAATAAAACTCTGATATTTGAGCATAAGTTCTTGTTCTCTTGACTAGAGAGTTTTAGTCTCAATGAGTTCATTTAGTTTATGAGGAATATTGTCAAGTGGAAATTCAAAAGGTACTGAGATTTTTGAGGGGGATGGTGAAGAAATCATGGAAATTATTGGAATATGTTTTCTGGGAATTTGGTAAAGTTTTGGTCTGGAGAGGAAATCAGCAAGAACATTATTTTTTCCTTTGATATGATTAACATTAAAAGTAAATTGTGAGAACCAATCAGACCATCTTAATAATTGTTTTGAGGGAAAGCCTCTTGGTTGTAGGCTAATCATCTTGGGAAATGCAATCATATCCATTTCAACATTCAAATGTTGTCCAACAAGAAGAAATAAGAATTTTTCAATACCTCTCTTAACAGACAGGATTTCTTTATAAGTGGAATGGTAATTTTGTTCAGTATTTTTGAAAGTTCCACTTTTATATCTGCAAATCCTTCTTTTTCCCTCATTTTGTTCAAAGAGAACAGTTGCCTAGAAATTTTCATTAGCATTAGTTTGAAGAATTCTTTGTCCGTTCGATGGGATTTGCAAAAGAGGCAAGTCTTGGATGATTTGTTTCATAGCAGAGATTGCTTTTTCTGAGCACAAGACCATTCTGAAGGATTTTTCTTTAGCATGTCTTGAATAGGTCTTATTATGGATTCTAGCCTTGGGATGAAATTAGCAACATAATTAATTACTCTAAGAAATTGTTGAATTTGCTGCTTTGATTGTAAATCATCAACAAATTTTAATAGATCCTATGCGATATGAGGTTGAAAAGTATATCATCCTTCTCTGATATTCATTCCTAAAAAGTCCACTTCATTAACAGCAATTATCATTTTCTTTTGAGATAGCATAATCTAAATTTTTGAACCAATTCTTCAAATTTACATAGAAGATGTAAATGAGTGGTAAGGTCTGCTGAGAATAGAAGAATATCATCTGTGTAAATCAAGGCATTTGAAAATAAAGGATCAAAGATTTTGACCATAGCCTTTTAAAATAAAGATGGGGCAATTTTGAGTCCAAAAAGCATGGCTTTTTATTGGAAATAAGCATTTGGGATACAAAATGCGGTCTTATATCTATCATCAGGATGAATTCCAATTTACCAGAGGCCAGCTTTTAGATCAAATTTTGAAAAGAGCTTAGCATTGGTAAGATTTGAGAAAAGATAATTTTGGTTCTAAAGAGGAATTTTTTCATCAACAAGGAAATAATTCAAAGGTTTGTAATTGATAACCAATCTCATTTTTCCTCTCGTTTGTTCAACTCTTTTGTTGGCATAAAAATCTTGGCTAGCCCATGAAGAATTGTTTCTTCTATTAATCCTTCATCTTTTAGTTGAGCTAATTCTCTGATAGCTAATTCAAATTGATCTGTTGGCATTCCTAGATAACTAGCTTTTATGGGATTGATATTTATATCCTTTTTAAAGGGAAGATAAATGAAAAAATCTAAGTTCTTCTAAAGAGGGTGTGAACATTTTTGGAGAAATTCAGAATGTGTTTCTGCACAATAATTTTTTATCAATCTCTCCTAGATATTTGGAATGGTGTTAATAGCAAGATGAGAATGAGGTTTGACAAATGAGAGAAAATATGATTTGTATTTAAGTCCATTTGACTTTGGAATGACTCTTTTTTTCAAAACAATGTTTGATAATATCAAACCCTATAATAATATCTTTATTGAGGAGAGATGAACTAAGATATTTATGGTTAAAAGATAATTCTCGAAAGAATTGAATTTAACAGGTCAGCTTATTAGCTTAGTTGAGAAGGTTTCAATGTTTGTTGCCTGAAATATTTCTCTGTGTTCTTTTCAAAAATAAGATGGTAGTACCCTCGAATTGAGGATAGAGCAAGTTGCCTCTGTATCAAGAGAACCAACAATCGTGATTGGAAAATCAAACTTTTGAGGAATAATTTATACTTAGACAAGTGGTATTGAAAGAGCAAGTCCAATTATCTAGATTCCAAAAATAGGAAATTGGTGTGTTGGTTCATCTGATCCTTCAAAGAAGTGGTCTTTATCTATTTCTGAAAATTTTTAAAGAGCAAAATTTGTTTGTTCCATTAGTTCTACTGCTTCAGAAAACAGTGACTTAAGATCATCATTATCAACATAATAAAGAGCAAGTTGAGCAATTTGCTTAAGAATTTTTTCTCTTTTCTTGTTTGGACATTGTTTTGCCCAATTACCTCTTTTGTGGCAAATATGACACATTTCGCCTTTTGATTTTGAGGATTTTTTCCTAAAGAACCTCTTTCTTCTTCTTCTGGGCATCCATTGTTGGTGATGCTTTCTAAACTTCTTGAAATATTTTTTGGATTTCTCAGGACAATGACACTTTTCTTCTGATTTACATTTAATCTATAAATTTTTTCTTTCGCATTCATTTCCTATCTTCTTTCCTATTAGTTGAAATTCCTTTAGGAACTTCCAATTGTTACACAATTTTTCTAGGGCTCTTAAAACATATTGATAGATTTCACCAAGAGTGGTGTTTGAAAGAGTTTTTCCCCTGGCTTCGATCAATCTGAGAGCTTCTTGTCCTAATGATTCAAGAATGGAATTAAGCTAAGCTTGTTTCAAGTTTGGATTGTCCATTCCTCCAAGAACATAAAATTTTTGGGACATTCTTTAAAAATATTTTTCCAAATCTCTTCTCTAAAAAGAGCAACACATCATTTTAAAGTATTCTTCTTTTTCCATGCCTAGATGACTTTGATATACTCCTAAAAATTCAAGATAGATATAATTTAGGAAAGTATCAAGATCTAGCAAATTCCTGGCCAAGATTTATCTATATTCATAGAGAGCATACCACCATTCTTTGAGTGATCCAGTTATTCTAGTTGTGTAAGCATTGACAACACTAGGACTTGTTACATTTGGCTTTTGTAATTTTGTCACACACTATGACCTCATCTCATGGATTTTGTCCTGCCACTAAGAAGGAGATATGTCATCAAATGTGATCCACATTTTAGAGTTTGATGATGGCTCAGTTGTTTATGTCTGTTGATATAGATGACTTAGTTCTAGTTCATTATCAGTAGCAGGTTCAATTATTTGATTCATGTATTATAGTGGCAAATGATCAGATAAATCTTTAGAATCACTTATTTCTTGGGTGGCAATAATAGGCCAAGAAGGTTATGGCGGCTTTTTATCTTCGAATTGATAAGCCATTTTTAAGAAATCTAAGATAAGGTTGGATATGTTAGGAGATGCCTCTTTGTTGGTTGAAACTTTTTCCATCATGAACTATTGTGATTCATTGGACTTCATATAATTTGAACTTTTGGAGGTTTCAGGAAGTTTTCGTTTTTTCTTCAATTCTTCTGGAGAAAAGAATGATGATGAATCTTTGAATATTTTTTTGAAGCTTTCAATGCCATGCGATGGTTGAGAGACCAAAGGATATATGGATGTTGGTGGACTTGGCTTGCTCTAAATAGTATCTCTTTGGTATTGTTCTTCAATAGATTTTATTTGGGGTTTTAGAGAATTAATCTCTTACTCCCAATGCTAGAATGCCCGTGAAGAATAGATTAACCTCATGATATCTTGGTATACCGCATCAATTCTTTCTTTTAAAGATATAATTAATGTTGCAAGTTGGCCATGTATCTTTTGTTCAATCTATTCTTAACTCTTGGCATTCTTTTATAGGAGTGTGTTTTGAGCATAAGCATTTTCTAACTACCAGTTTAGTGTTGCTTTAGTAGGATAAATCTCTACAATCGACCCATCTAAATTTCTAGAAATTAGATTCTTGATTTTCCAAGCATGTTTGTAGTCAGCATTATTCATTTCTTCTTTTGGAAAATCTCCAGATTGAGATGATGAAACTCCAATCATCATAATTTGATGTGGAGGCTTTTAATCCTCATCATGGAAAACCCTTTCGTCATCATTTTCATCCCATCCAGAACTGATTGGCCAAGGAGTTGGCAATGGAGGATTATATTTGACCAAATAATCAAATTTGCCAGATGATTGTCCCAACATATCAATATAAGGATCTTCTTTAGAGATTTTGGAATGTCGTCTTCTAAGGAAATCATGTTAGACTTCTTAAACACCTTTATTCTAATTGATTGGCCAAAAAATAAGAGATCCATTGCAGTCAAATCTATAAATGGTGGATGTAGATTCGATTGTGTTTTTAGGGCTAAAATAACTTGGAACACTGCTGTTGTTCTTTTGTTGCTTAAACCTTATTTCTACAATACCATCAACATTTTTATGAAAACATGGTTCTATAGATTAGATCAATTTTGATTCCTTGGTTGCTTGATGATTTTTCTCATAAGTAGTAATCTATGTTTTTGGGATCAACTTTTGTAAATCCTCTCTTGGAAGTTGCAGAGAAATACATGTACAACTTGGAATATGCTTAGAATCAACTGAGATGAGAAGTACATAATTTATCTCTTGAGGAAAAGCAAAATCAATAGGATAATTTTGTATATTGTATACCATCTGATAGTGCAAAGTGGCAAAATAGGTTATTATTGAGGGAACCGCTCCACAAATCTAAACTTGTAATTTGAGAGCCGATTGGAGACATGGGTTTGCTATTGGCATGTTGAAATTTAGGTACATGGTTACAAGGACTGTCCCAGCATTTAAAGTAGTTTAGACAGTACCAATATATGCATGCTAGTAATCTAAGAACCTAGTATCCAATAGAGCAATTCTGCAAGTTGTAGGAAGACCTTTTCACCTATGGAAAGGAAGAGCAAATCTAACAGCTCGAAAATGGACATGAGTGTATTTTTCTTAAAGCTTAAGATTTGGCAGGTGTTCTGGAATTTCAATAGGAACCATTTGTTCCTTTTTTATGGCTGTGAAGAAATATTGATCAAAAGCAGATACCTAAACAAATTCTTTAACTTAGATTTTGGGAGTACTAATAATATTTTTTACAGTTTTTGAAAATGAAGTTCAAGGTTTAGAAAATGTATTATATAAGTTTATTATTGGAAGGAAGGTTGAGCAGACCTTTTCTGACTTGGGTAGATATGTTATTTCATAAAGAGAATCTATTTTTGAGGCACTAAAAGTCTTGAAGTTTGGATAAAGACTAAGAGTAGATGAAGAAGAAGAGGTAGAAAGCTTGGATAATAAATCATCTTAAAGCTCCAATACCAGATTGGTACCAATAGCAAGCTTAGGATGATATATTACGCAGGCTTTCTACCTCTTCTTCTTCATCTACTCTCAATCCTTATCTAAACTTTAGGACTTCTAATGCCTAAAAAATAGATTCTCTTTATGAAATAACATATCTACTTGAGTCAGAAAAGGTCTGTTCAACCTCCTTTCCAATAATAAACCCATATAATACCTTTTCTAAACCTCGAACTTCATTTTCAAAAACTATAAAAATTATTATTAGTATTCCCAAAATCTAAGTTAAAGAATTTGTTCAGGTATCTGCTTTTGATCAATATTTCCTTACAACCACAAAAAAGGAACAAATGGTTCTTATTGAAATTCCAGAACACCTGCCAAATCTTTGGCTTTTAGAAAAATACACTCATGTCCATTTTGGAGCTGTTAGATTTGCTCTTACTCTCCATGGGCGAAAAGGTCTTCCTACAACTTGCAAAATTGCTCTATTGGATACAAGGTTCTTAGATTACTAGCATGCATATATTGGTACTATCCAAACTACTTTAGATGCTGGGACAGTCCTTGTAACCATGTAGCTAAATTTTAACATGCCAATAGCAAACCTATATCTCCGATCGAATTTTAAATTACAAGTTTAGATTTATGGAGTGATTCCTTCAATAGTAACCTATTTTGCCACTTTGCACTAACAGATGGTGTACAGGATACAAAATCATTCTAATGATTTTGCTTTTCCTCAAGAGATGGATTATGCACTTCTCATCTCAGTTGATTCTAAGCATATTCCAAGTTGTACATACATTCCTAGGCAACTTCCAATAGATGATTTACAAAAGTTGATCCTAAAAACATAGATTACTACTTATGAGCAAAACCATCAAGCAACCAAGGAATCAAAATTGATCTAATCTACAAAACCATCATTTCATAAAAATGCTGATGGTACTATAGAAATAAGGTTTAAGTAACAAAAGAACAATAACAGTGCTCCTAGTTGTTTCAGCCTTATATACACAATCGAATCCTTATCCACTATTTATGGATTTGATTGCGTTGGATCTCATATTTTTAGCCAATCAATCAGAACGAAGGTGTTCAAAAAATCCAACACAATTCCCCTAGAAGACAACATTCCACAATCTCTAAAGAAGATCCTTATGTTGATACGTTGGGACAACCATCTGGAAAATTTGAGTATTTAGTCAAATACAATCTTCCACTGCCAACTCTTTGGCTAACCACATATTTTGGATGAGATGACAATGATGATGAAAGTTCTTTCCATGATGAGGATCAAAAGCCTCCACATCAAATTATGATGATTGGAGCTTCATCGTCTTAATCTGGAGATTTTCCAAAAGAAGAAATGAATAACGCTAAAAACAAACATGCTTGGATAATCAAGAATCCAACTTCCCAAAAATTAGATTGGTCGATTGTAGAGATTTCTCCTGTTGAGTAAACACTAAACTAGCAATCAAAAAATGCTTGTGCTCAAAACAAACTCCTACAAAAGATTACCAAGAGTCAAGAATAGATTGAACAAAAGATGGATGGCCAACTTGCAACATTAGTTCTATCCTTAAAAGAAAGAATTGATGCGGTACACTAAGATATCATGAGGTTAATCTATTCTTTATAGTTGTTCCAGCATAAAGAGTAGTTAATTCTTTAAAAACCTAACTAAAATCTCTTAAAGAAAAATACTAAAGAGATACTATTTGGAGGAAGCCAAATCCACCAACATCCATATATCCTTTGGTCTCTCAACCATTGCATGGCCTTGAAAACTTCAAAAGAATGTTTAGAGATTCATCATCATTCTTTTCTTTAGAAGAATTGAGGAAAAAAAGAAAACTTCTTGAAACCTCCAAAAGTTCAAGTCATAAGAAGCCCAATGAATCACAGCAGTTCATGATGGAAGGAGTGTCAACCAACTAAAAAGCATCTTCTAATAGATCCAACCCCATCTCAAATTTCTTAAAAAAAGCTTATCAATTCGAAGATGAAAAGTTGCCACGACCTTCTTGGCCTATTGCTGCCACCGAGAAAATAAGTGATTCTGAAGATTTATCTGATGATTTTCCACTTAAATACATGAATCAAATGAACATGTTGATGATGAACCAAAACCAAGTCATCAATATCAACAGATAAAAATAACTGAGCCATCGTCAAACTCTAAAATGTCATTTGCATTTGATAACATATCTCTTTCTCAATGGCAGAACAAAATCCATAAGATGATGTCATGGTGTGTGACAGAATTACAAAAGCCAAATGCAACAATTCCTAGTATTATTAGTGCTTTTCACAAAAAGAATGATTGGATCACTTAAAAAAAGGTGGAATACTCTCGATCAATACAGATAAATACTAGCCAGGATTTTTCCAAATCTTAATACTTTCCTAAATTATATCTATCTTGAATTTGTAGGAGAATATCAAAGTCATCTGGATATGAAAAGAGAGGAATACTTTAAAATGAAGTATTGCACTTTTCAAAGAAGAGATTTGGAAAAACACTTTCAAAAAATGTCCCAAAGATTTTATGTTTTTGGAGGAATGGACAATCCAAACTTGAAACAAGCTTATCTCAATTCCATTCTTGAATCATTAAGACAAGAAGCTCTCAGATTGATCAAAGCCAGGGGAAAAACTCTTTCAAACACCACCCTTGGTGAAATCTATCAATATATTTTAAGAGCCTTTGTAAAATTATGCAACATTTTCGAAGTTCCTGAAGGAATTTCAATAGACAGGAAAGAAGATAGGAAAGGGATGCAAAAGAAAAGACTCATACATTAAATGTAAATCAGAAGAAAAGTGTTACTGTCCTAAGAAATCCAAAAAATATTCCAAGAAGTTCAAAATGCATCACCAACAATAGATGCACAGAAGAAAAAGGAGGAGGTTCTTTAGGAAAAATTCCTCAAAATCAAAAGGAGACAAGAATCAGATTTACCACAAAAGAGGCCATTGGGCAAAACAATGTCCAAATAAGTAAAGAGAAAAAATTCTGAAGTAAATTGCATAACTCACTCGTTATGATGTTGATAATGATGATCTTGAGTCACTGTTTTCTGAAAAAGCAGAACCAACAGAAGAAACAATTTTTGCTGTTGAAAATTTTTCAGAAACAAATAAAGACCATTTCTCTAAAGGATCAAATGAACCAACAGACCAATTTCCTATTTTGGAATCTGGATGATTGGACTTGCTCTTTCAATACCACTTGTCTAGGTACAAATTATTCTTTAAAAGTTCAATTTTCAAATCTTGATTGTTGGTCTTCTTGATACATGACCAACTTGCTCTATCCCTAACCCGAGGGTACTACTATCTTAGTTCTAGAAAAAACACAGAGAAGTATTCCAGGCATCAAAGAGTGAAACCTTCTCAATTAAGCTAATAAGCAGACCTATTAAAGTTCAATTCTTTCCAAAATTATCTTTTGTCCATAAATTTCTTGGTCCATCTCTCCCCAGTAAAGATATAATTATAGGGTTTGATATTATCAAACAGTTTTGGGAAAAAAGAGTCATTCCAAAGTCAGATAAACTCAAATACAAATCATATTTTCTCCCATTTGTCAAACCTCATTCTAATCTTGCTATTGTCACCATTCCAAATATCCAGGAGAGATTGATAAATAATTATTGTGCAGAAACACATTCTGAATTTCTCCAAAAATGTTCACACCCTTTTAGGAATAACCCAGATTTTTTCATATATCTTCCCTTTAAAAGGGATATCAACATCAATCCCACAAAAGCCAGTCATCCAAGAATGCTACCAGATCAGTTGGAATTAGCTGTCAAAGAATTAGCTTAACTCAAAGATGAAGGATTAATAGAAGCAACAAATTCTTCATGGGCTAGCTAACTTTTTATGTCAATAAAAGAGCTGAACAAGCGAGAGGAAAAATGGGGTTGGTTATCAATTACAAACCTCTGAATTATTTCCTTGCTGATGAAAAATTCCCTCTTCAGAACAAGAATTATCTTTTCTTAAATCTTACCAATGCTAAGCTCTTTTCCAAATTTGATCTAAAAGCTGGCTTCTAGAAAATTGAAATTTATCCTAATGACAGATATAAGACAACATTCTTTATCTCAAATACTCATTTCCAATGGAAGGTCATGCCTTTTGGACTCAAAACGGCCCCATCTTTATTTCAAAAAGCTATGGTCAGAATCTTTGATCCTTTATTTCCAAATGCCTTGATTTACATAGATGATATTCTTCTATTTCTCAAAAGACCTTACCACTTATTTACATCTTCTATGTAAATTTGAAGAATTGATTCAAAAATTTAGAATTATGTTGTCTAAAAAAAATGATAATTGCTATCAATGAAGTTGGCTTTTTAGGAATGCATATTAGATAAGGAAGATATACTCTTCAGCCTCATATTGCACAGGAATTATTAAAATTTCCTGATGATTTACAATCAAAGCAGCAAATTCAACAATTTCTTGGAGTAATTAATCATGTTGTTGATTTCATCCCAAGGCAGGCATCCATAATAAGACCTCTTCATGACATGCTGAAGAAAAATCCCCCAGAATGATCTTATGCTCAGAAAAAGGCAGTCACTGCTATGAAACAAATCATCCAAGACTTGTCTTCTTTGCAAATCCCATTAGACAGACAAAGAATTCTTCAAATCGATGCTAGTGAAAATTTATGGGTAGTTGTTCTCTTTGAACAAAAAGAGGGAAAAAGAAGGGTTTGTGGATACGAAAGTGGAACTTACAAAAATTCTGAACAAAATTTCCATTCCACTTATAAAGAAATCCTATCTGTTAAGAAAGGTATTGAACAATTCTTATTTCATCTTGTTGGACAACATTTTATTATTGAAATTGATATGACTTCATTTCCCAAGAAGATTAGCCTACAACTAGAAAGCTTTCCCTCAAAACAATAGTTGAGATGGTCTGAATGGTTTTCAAAATTTTCTTTTACTGTTAATCATATTGAAGGAAAAAAATAATATTCTTGTTGATTTTCTCTCCAGACCAAAACTTTACAAAATACCCAGAAAATATATTCTAATCATCTGTATGATTTCTTCACCCTCCTCCTCAAAATTCTCAGTACCTCTTGAATTTCCACTTAAAAACTTCCTCCTAAACTAAATGAACTCATCAAGACTAAAACACTCCAGTCAAGAGCAAAAGAACTTATGCTTAAATATTAAAGTCTTCTTGTTAGAAAAACTGGTCTCCATATATTTAGAAGCTTAGGTTTCATCCTGATTATCCATTTTTCACTCTAATTAGTTTTGCAACACATTTCATCATATGTTCTCAAAAGAATTATTATATATAATTTGGTACCTTCTGGAACAATGGAAAATTGGAGTGGAATTTCCTATTGTACAATCTATCAAATGAATTGCAAAGCTTTATTGTGGATGGTTTGATGATAATCCATGTGCTAGAACATTTTTTGAATGGTTCTATCCATTATCCACATGGATCAAAATGTTATAGGTTTTTCAGATTCAACAACTTGGCAAGACAAATAAGGGAATTTCAGTTATTTATATCTTGTCAAGATTTAGTTCCCCTCATCTTCATGATTGCCCATTTCTTTATTCAATCCAAGAATATGGAGTTTTCCCATATCTTTTCAATAAAAAGTTTTTTGAACATGGAACTAATATAAGAAAGTTTCAGAGGACCATGTCCGAACAAAATCAATTTATCCCTCCTCAAATATGGCCAAAGTTTGAAGAAGATGCTCCTTGGGAACAAATGCCTATTGAATATGCTTTAAAGTTACAAGAAGATGCCATAGCATATTTTGAACTATACTATTCTGAAAAGATCAAAGTTACATCAAAAAACATGTGGGGGGATTTAAAAAGATACTTCAATCAAAATTGGGAACAGTTGGCAAGCAACAAAGCTTCTTAGAGCTCACCTATCTTGAATAGTACTCCTCCAATAATTTTTGAAAATCTTCCTTTAAGCAACAGAATCCCAAGAATTGAGAAAGGAAAAGATGAGGTTGATCCAAATGATCCAAATAACTCAGATGATTTAATAGAAGATTCCTAAGACCTTTATCACTTCGATCAACAATGGTGGAAAAAGGCTGGCTTAGCAATAGAGCCTTTCAATTCACTTATTCAGCCCCAAGAACAGTCAAAAGCCACTTATGTGTTGGGACCATTTCATCCAGGATTCTTTTAATTATTGTCGTGTGTGTCAGTATATTTATCTTATTAATGAGTCAGCTTGTACCTAATGTTTAATTATTGTCCTATTATTAAATAATTGTCTTGTAATAATCTTGTGAGTTAGAATGATTATCCTGCAATGAGTCAGTTAGGACCCAATATTTTAATAATTGTACAGCTAACAGTGTTTATTTTCCTCTACATAATGGGAAACTTTGTTGTATTAAAGGCAGAGTGAGTTGAGTAAATGCCTTATCTTTATAATAAACAAGTTTGATGTTTCTCTTTGTTCTTAATATTATTTTCTTTATTCTCTTTTTTTTATCCACTACTCTTTGTTATTATTCTTTTTCTCTTTTTGCTACTCCATCTTGTTATCCTCAATATTTAAAATTGAATGTGGTCTGCAGTTGTCTTTTATAAAGATCCTTTGCATAAAAAAAAATTTTAAATTAGCTTTGATCCTGAAAGGTAATATAGCTAATTAGTATAAAAGGACACACCCTTGTTATCACCTGTTGAGGTTTGTTTTGGCGGAGTCATACCTTACTAAGCTTGCTATTGGTACCAAATATATGTTGTGCTGATACGATGGCATCCCATATTTTTGGACAAATATACTTCTAAGAATTTTTCTAACTTTCGAAGAAAAATATTAAACTTAAAACAACAACACAATTGTAGCTATTTCTCATTTCATCAATAGACTTTTTTGCCTTATCTTATTACATAGGATCCCATTGGTTCTACTTTGAATTTTACTTTGTTCGAGCAAATCAAGTTTAAATTGAATTTCTTAATTCTATCCAATTGTGTAGGTGTAGACTAGTATTTTCCCAAATCTTTAGCCACGTCTCTGAGCAAAAACTTTTGGAGTTTACCCGTAGATGTCTTGGGAAGCTCCTCCTTGAACACTACCATTCTTGGCACCATATAAAGGGGCAGCCTCGCCTTGCAAAACTCCCTTATCTCTTTCTCCGTTGGCCTCTCAGCCACCTCCTCTTTCAAACTGACAAATGCACACGGCGTCTCCCCCCAATACCTGTCGGGTCGCGCCACCACCGCCACCTCATTCACCGCCGGGTGGGTGTACAAAACAGCCTCCACCTCCACACTGCTCAAATTCTCTCCACCGCAGATGATCACATCCTTGCATCTGTCCTTCACCTCCAAGTACCCGTCGGGGTGCATCACCCCGACATCTCCTGTATAAAACCACCCATTTTCTCTCATGCATTTCGATGTTCCCTCGGGATCTTTGAGATATCCAAGCATCAAGCTGCCGCCTCTCAGCACGATTTCCCCCATTATCGAACCATCTCTGGCCACGCTCAAACCTGAATCAGGCTCTATCACGTCGACTCCCGAAAATCCGATGGTCCCCACTCCCTGTCTCGCCTTGAGCTTGGCTCTCTGTGTGTCTGCCAAATGGTTCCATTCTTGCTTCCATGCGCACGTCACCACCGGCCCGCCTGTCTCTGTCAATCCATACCCGTGACTCACAATGAAGCCCAGTGACTCAGCCCGGCCAAGCACCGTCGCAGGAGGCGGTGCCCCAGCGGTCATGATGTGGACAGGAGTGTCCAGCGGTTTGCTGCAGGGGTGGTTGGTTAACATGTTAAGCACCACTGGGGCACCACACATGTGTGTTACTTTATATCTCTCTAATGCCTGGTAGATGGAGGGCGCATCCACACGGCGGAGGCAGACATTGGTGCCGCCCACCGCCGCCACGCCCCAAGCGTAGCTCCACCCATTGGCATGGAACATTGGCAGTGTCCACAAGTACACTGGCTGCTTCGGCACAGACCAGTCAAGTAAGGAATTCACTGATATCAGGAAAGCTCCCCGGTGGCTGTGCAAAACTCCCTTGGGAGAAGACGTGGTACCAGAGGTGTAATTCAAGGTAATCGGCTCCCACTCGCTGTCGGGGCGAATCCATTTGAACCCGGGATCACCATTTTCCACCATATTTTCGTAATCAATATAGTCATGATCATTTCCGTTGGGTTGCGGAAATGTGTTATTCACGGAACTTTCATAATCCTCATCTCTGATGAGGGCTAAATCTGGGCGCCGTAAATTGGAAGGAAACATGGAAATGGCCTCGTGAACGGGAGATGCAGATTGGCAGTCGGCAAAGACGAGCTTGGATCCGCTGTGTTGGAGCAGATTGGAGATTGCATTGGCGTCCAGACGGAGATTGACTGCATTCAGGATTGCCCCGGCCATCGGGACAGCAAAATGGAGCTCGCACATGGCGGGCACATTTGGCGCCAAAACGGAAACCACATCTCCCCTCCTGACGCCGAGGGACACAATAGATGAAGCCAATTTTAGACATCTGATATGGGTTTCGGACCATGTACAGGTGGCCTTATTGTACAGAATTGAAGGGCAATCTCCATACACAACAGCGGCCCTTTCCAAGAATTCTATTGGAGTAAGAGGGGATAAATTTGCCGCCGACCTGTGTTGTACCTTCCCTATGCTTTCATTTTCGCGGGAGAGAGTTGAATTCTTTGAAGAGTTGGAGGGAGACCATGATACTGAAGCTTGAACTCCACTTTTTTTGGCAGAGGGTAGCAAGTTAGCTGGGCAGCAAGGTTTGTGCCATGGTGAAGTTAGTTTTTCTTGGAGGCCTGAGGAAGAAGAGAGAAGCCAAGAACTTGAATGTGTTTGTTTGAGAGGATACATATTTTTTCAATCACTTGCATTCTTCGTAGAACAGGTGCTTTGGGCATATTATATATTGCTGGCTGTCTATGGAACACCAAATTGGCCAAAAATCTCTATAATAATATAAAAGGTAATAAAACCCTTGCGACAATTAACCCGTAATGACAATTTTAACCTTCCCTCTCATGCATGTTACCAACACTCGGCCCACAATACATATAAGTAAATATATATATATATATATATGAGCAGCAATGAGTAGTTTTTGATCTGATAATATAATCATATATAAAATTCGAGATTGAAAATTTAAATCAAACAAAATATGTGCGTATTAATTTAAAGAAAAAAAAAATGAGTCGGCTAGGATTAGGGTAGTCAATTGGGAGTACACATGCAGGGGAGGGAGGCGGCTACGTGAAAAGCACAAACGACCAGGGGGGACTGGGGGCTATGGATGGTGCAATGCGGTTGTTGGCTTAAAACAATAAAAATTTTGAGGCGATAGCCCTTTTTAATAATCACCGAAGGGCGGGCCGCAATTTGTTCATTAGGGGTGTTGAGTGCTTATCTCTTGTTTCATAATGAATTTTTGCATTTTACTCAATTGACAAAATCGGAGTAATTATTCTCTTTTTATCTAATTAAATTAATCATTATGTGGCGTGTGTAAAGCATGAGCTGCGTAACATTTTGAATTATTTATCTTATATTTTATTTTATAATATATTAAATATGTGATCCACATTTAAGTATGGATTTACAAAAATTATTTTACCATTTGACGTATTAATATTTATAATATATTATAGAAGGTAACATACTAATTTATATAAAGAATTTGAATTGGGCGCGTAATATGGGTGGTAGCAAAGGGATCTGTTGTTATTTAATGTTTTGTTAGGAGTGTCAAAATTAAATCCAACCCAATAGTTTGACAATGATCCACTTGAAAAAAATTAGGTTTGGGTTTTGATTAAATTGGGTCGACCCGAAAATGACCCGAGAAAAAAAAAGGTTGGGTTGGTTTTGGGTCAATCTGCATAACCTGAAAAAAATAAGTTGGTGATCCAATAACCCAATAAACCTAATCCAACCCAACTCTACCACCTAAAAATTTCAACTAATTAAAATAAAATATAAATAATACATATTCAAAAATCTAAATTTTGAAAATTCAATTATAATTTACAAATTTACAAATTACAATAACATTATCAATAAATAAGTAATAACACTTTTATTTTTTAAATTCAAAGACGATTGGCCAAATCACCAAACACAACCCTCACACTTTCTACTCCAAAAAAATAAAGAAACCCTAGCCTTCTTTGTCACCGTGCGACGAGTAATTACCAAACATACTCCTCCTCACTTTCTACTCCAAAAAAATAGAGAAACCCTAACCTCCTTTGTTGCCGTGCGCCCCCATCGCACTACTGTCATCTGCCATGCGTCCCCTTGATTATTATGCCCAATTTTAGATTTTATTGTAAATCAAATTTATACTCAATTATGATTTTGGAATTTATAAATATAAAAAATAAAATAAATAGATCATATTGGGTTGGGTTGGACCAGGTTTATCAGGTTGTTGGATGATCTCACTAAAAAATAGGTCAACTCGAACTCAATACGAAATTTTGTGGGTCAAATTAGGGTTGAGCCTTTTGGGTTTAACATTGAGTTGGATTGGATTTGAGTTTGGTATTTTTATATTATATCCCTACCTCAATCCAAGTCAAACCCACCCAACCCGCATGAATTGACATTCCTATGTTTTGTTGACTTACTTTTAGTTTTTTCAAAATGTATATAAATGTTTATATGATAAATTTGATAAGGAGGG
>JACGDI010003568.1:1468262-1574647 GCA_014898725.1 Jacaranda copaia | reverse complement strand
GCATTTTTGGGTGAATTCTAAAAAATATTTTGGATAAAGATATTTTGAGAGTTAAAATTGGGGAATGATCCCACTGTTTGATTTTATTTTGGAAAAGTACAATGAAATTGTTTGTTTGAAATTATTTTACAAGAGATAAATTTTACTATAAATGTCAAATTAGTAACTTTTTAATTGAATTTGTATGGTAAAATACTATTTTTAAATTTAATATATATATATATATATGAATATATATGTATGGATAATTGATGTATATATGCATATATTTGTAAGGATTTTTATATGATTATGGGGAAGCGATGCATAATTAATTTAATTTTATATTTATTTTAAAAATTTATAATTAAGGAAATTATGACATAATAATTTGATGAAATAAATAAAAATTATAAAACAAAAATAATATTTTTTAATTATAAAACTTTATTTAATTATAATTAAGCAAAGAAATGGATAAATGTATTATTATGTATTGTTGATAACATATTTCTTTAAATTTCTATAATTAATAATTATTAATAGTAATTAATTAAATAACATTTGAAATAATTTTGATAATATTTTAATTAGGGTGTAATCATCAGTGTATTTACTAATTTAAAAATTACAGTGTAATCATCAATATATTTTACTAATTTAAAATTTAGGGTGTAATCATCAATATATTTAAATTAGTAAATATATTGATGATTACACCCCAATTAAAAATATATTGATGATTACACCCCAATTAAAATATTATCAAAATTATTTCAAATTTTACTTAATTAATTACTATTAATATTATTAATTATAGAAATTTAAAGAAATAGTTAAGTAACAATGCATAATATAATATGTTTATCCATTTTTTGCTTAATTATAATTAAAGAAAGTTTTATAATTAAAGAATACTACTTTTGCTTTATAATTGTTCCTCATTTCATCAAATTATTATGTCATGATTTTCTTAATTATAAATTTTTAAAATAAAATTAAAAATTAATTAATTACACATCATTTCATCACGATCATATCAATCCTAGCAAATATATATATATATATATATATATCAATTATCCATATATATATTCACATATATTTATTAAATTTAAAAATACAATTTCACCATCAAAACCCATAAAAAATTACTAATTTGACATTTACAGTAAAATTTATCTCCAACAAAATAATTCTATTTTTCGTGTTTTTTCTAGAACAAAACCAAATAATGGGATCATTGCCCAATTTTAATACTCAAAAGACCTTTATTCAGAATATTTTTCAAAATTCACCAAAATGCAACCAAACAAAGCCCAATAGTTTGTATATGTGGAGGGGGCAAATTTGTTACATTTGATAATTTATAAGGATAAATATGACTAATATAATTGTTTAAGAGGGCAAACTCTATTTAACCCTAAAAGATAAAAAGTTAGGGTCATAAGCCCTTTTTTGAAGTCACAAAGGGATGGCCTGCAATTTGTTCTGTTACATGGTTTGCTTTTTTGATAGGGTTGGATTTAACCTCAGCCAAAGGTAAAATCGAATATTAATTTTTTTTCGTTTATCTAATTAAGTGAATTGCTATGTAATTGTTCCTACCCTTCATGTTCACTAGATCGGTGGCCTAAATGCTAAATTGATTTCAACACTAAATTAATGAGCCGTACACATTAAGTAACTTTAAAATCTAACAAGTTGTGCCACCTGCAACGATATTTTCATTTCATGTGATGTGGTCTTACATCACATTGGCATAGCTAACTAGTTCTTATCCTGTGTATACATTCATATAAAAAAATGATTTAATTTTAATTTAAGTACAGAAATATTTTATATACTTGTAGTAATTCAATTTTAAGAAAGATTAGAAAATCATAAATGAAAGGAAAAATTAGTTTTTAATTTGAATTTAAATTGAATGTTTGACTATCTTATTTTGTAGTATATATGAACAAATTCTGGACACTTATAAATAATGTTACCTAACTACTTTTATTTATATATATATATATATATATATATATCTAATAGCATGTACTTAATTAATTTCTCAAGTGGCAAAATTAAGGTTAAGAACACTATCCAATTCTACATACACAACACTGAATTGACAGAATTATTTTACAAAGGAGCAAAGGAATTTAATCATATCCGGCAAGTACTCAACATTCTCTCTCAAACTATGTAGAGATGAATTAATTATGCGGGAAGTCTCAACGAGCCAAAAAGTTATAAAAAATTTGTCATTATAATTTGTGAACATCATTTTAATAATGAAACATTAAGTAATAGTATTAAAGTCGTTATTCATCATATCGCGATAACAATTCTTATTTATATTATAATAACAATTTTTAAAAATTTAAAAATAATAGAAGTTTGATTGCCAATTGAAATTGTAACAATTTATAATTAATGATATATTTAAAATTATTGACAATTCAGTGAATGCAGAAATACAATTATAGAATGGATGAGGAAAATACTATAATTAATAAATTATTATTGCACACGTGTCATCACCAATTTATTGATAATGACAAATAATAAAAAAATCTCGCATTATTAATTTGCAGTGTTGACAATACGCAATAAAGAATTTTTGGTAGTGATAGTTAAAGTAATTACCATTCGAACTAGGAGATGCATGCTAGTTGTTGAGAATACATCCCAAAGTTGTCGTAATTGCTAAGGGTGTACATGGATATTAAACAAATTAAATATATTATTTTTATATTTGTATTTATTTAATTTTTTGAATATTTGAATACAGATACGGATTTAATAGATATTTAAGAATAATATTTGAATTCGTATCTGTTGAATATCAGTCGAATTCATATATATCGATATTCGATTATAATTATTTAGATACATTTATATCTTATTAAACTTATTTATATTCAAATTATTTTTTTGAAATTTATATTTGATGATAATTATTTATTTTTTTATTTATAAATATCCAAATATATAAATATATGAACATATAACAAATATATATTTTAATTAATAGATGGAACTTTACAATTTCATTAAAAAGAAAGCAATCAAATAAATAACATAATTTCTAATTAATAATTCACTTTATAATTGATTATTAGTACTAATTATTAATAACAATGACATTCAAGTATTTTAATTATAAAGTCTACCAATAATACTTATGTTAATTAACTTTATTTTTTAATTTTTTTATATTACAATAATTTTTTAAATTTATTATTTTGTCTTTCCAATTCTTCGATTACAATTTATACAGACGAATATGGATTATGATATTTTTATTGAAAAACATAAATAATATGTTATTTAGTAAATATATATTTAGAGCGGATATTAAAAAAATCGGATACGTATTTACCAAATTCGTATCCATTTAGAATCGGATATCTATTAATCGAATATGAATAATATTCACTTTAAATAGATATAAATAAAATTTACATAAATAAATATAAATACAAACGATAAATAAATTTTCGAATATCAATTTATAGTCTAGTAATTACAATAACTATATCCTCTGTCCTTTGATCAAGAATCTATTTTCTTTCCTTTCTTTCTTTCTTTCTTTCTATTTTATTGGGTTATAACTGCAAGTTGGGGGTGGCCGTTTTCTTCCAACTTCCCTAGGATATGTACTCCTTTATACTCATTCTAGAGCAGAGCTACCAAATTATGAGTAGTGCCTAAATGAATATTAAATAGATCGAATATATAATTTTTATATTCGTATTTATTTAATTTTTTAAATATTTGAATATGAATATAAATTTGATGATGTTAAAAAATAATATCCAAATTTGTATCCATCGAATATAGGTCAAATTCGAATATAATCATATTTGATTATAGTTATTCATATTTTATTAAACATATCATTATTCGAATTATTTGTTTATATTCACATTTGATGATAATTATTTAAATATCTATTTACAAATATTTAAATATGTAAATTTATGAACCTATAACAAATACATATTTTAATTAATAAAAGGAATTATATAATTTCATTAAAAAGAAAACAATCAAATAAATAACATAATTTTTAATTAATAATTAACTTTATAATTGATTATTAGAATCTATTAATATTAGTAATGGCATTTAAGTATATTAATTATAAAATCAACCAACAATAATTGTGTTAATTAGCTTTATTTTTTTTAATTTTTTCTCTATATTATAATATATTTTTTTAAATTTATTCTTTTTTCTGCTCAATTCTTCAATCATAATTTAGGTATATATATATGGATTATGAAATTTTTATTAAAAAACATAAATAATATATTATTTAATAAATATGAATTTGGAGCGGATATTAAACAGATCACACACGCATTTACTATATTCATACCATTTATAATTGAATATTTACTAATCGAATATAAATAATATCTATTTTAAATAAATATGAATAAATTTTATATAAACGAATACAAATATTAATAGTAAATAAATTTTTGAATATTCATTTACAACTCTAATTACGAGAACAAAGAATATCTATGTATATTGTACATTTCAGTAGGCTGCATTGTACATTATTCGCTATTGCCTAAAGTCTCTGGCATTTGTTGTGCAGTAATTAATGAATATGTTGCCAACGCTGCCAAACTAAATCCCGCACTCTAATTAAAGAACTTTGATTCCCTTATCTTAATGCACTCTACGTTAAATATTTCAAATTAAAAATAAATATTAAGTAGATATAATTTTCACAAAGTATATGTGTGTTTAAAAAAGTAAGCAACATATTTAGTGTATACTTAATACAAGATAAAATATTAAATTAAAATAAAGAAACCTAATGAGTTTTCCAAGTTTTTACTATTATTATTATTATTATTATTATTATTATTATTTATTTTTTCCGTTTGTGCTGGCTATGAGAGCACAATAGTCCATGGCAAAGGATTGCCTGCTCGAACAAAGGGGTCCACTTACATATTAAAAGACGGCGTTTTATGAGAAATTAATGGAGTGGTACACCTTGTGGCAAATTAACCAAGGGCTCGTAGGGCTACTGGCATGTCCAATACAAGTAGCTACTTCGGTGAGTGTTCCCATTTCCCGAGAATAACTTGATATTTGATATGGAAAAGGGGGCCAAAATCCTTTTAACACATATGAAATGAGAAATGGATAGTTTATTTTTCTGTGATAAAAAAAATTGAAATATCATCTTATATTTTTAAATTGTGACTTACTATTTCCTTTCATCCATTTGAGTTAAATTTTACATTATATGGATGAAAATACCTTTATATAGATAAATATTTTATATCCTTATTTTTTATTTAATCTAAATTAAATAATTTTATATTTATAAAGCATATAACATATTTATATAAATTAAACACTATCTTATATTTATAAAATTATATATACATATATATGTATAAAATTATATACATATAAAAAACTATATAAAAACATATGTGCATAATATATGCATATAAATTATTTATAACATATCTATACAGATATATATAATATATATTTCCTTTTCTTTTGTTTAATTTAAAATTGAATAATTTTATATTGATAAAATATATAACATATTTATATATATTAAATACTATTTATAACTAAATACTTATAACATACATATATATAAAACAATCAAAACTAAATAATTTCATATTCATGAAATACATAATATATTTATATAAATTAAATACTATCTAATATTTATAAAATTATATACATATACATATATATATATATAATTATATACATATAAAAAATTATATAAACTATTTACATATAAAAAGCTATATAAATACATTTATGCATAATATATGTATATATAATATTATATATGTATATAAAATTATTTATAACATATCTATATACATATATAATATATATGTATTTATTCTTCTTTTTTTAATTTAAAATTAAATAATTTTATATTTATGAAATATGTAACATATTTATATACATTAAATACTATTTATAAATAATTATTTATAACAAACATATATATAAAATTATCAAAACTAAATAATTTCATATCTATGAAATACATAACATAATTATATAAATTAAGTACTATCTAATATTTATAAAATTATATACATCTAAAAAATTATATAAATACATATATGTATATAAAATTATTTAAACAAAATATGTATATACATATATGTAATATATATATTTCTTTAGTTTAATCTAAAATTAAATAATTTTATATTTATGAAATATATAACATATTTATATATATTTTATATTACATACTATTTATAAATAATTATTTATAACATACATATGTGTAAAATTATCGAAACTAAATAATTTCATATTAAATACTATTTATTATTTATACAGTTATGTATACATATATATGTATATAATTATACACATATAAATAAATAAATACATATATGTATATAAAATTATTTATAACATATCTATATACACTATATAAATTTTTTTTCTTTTGTTTAATCTAAAATGAAATAATTTTACATTTATGAAATATATTACATACTTATATAGATTAAATACTATTTAATATTTATAAAATTATATATACATACACACACATATATATAATTATCCAAACTAAATAATTTCATATTTATGAAATCTATAATCTATTTATATAAATCAAATACTATATAATGTCAGATGACCTAGCAGGCCCAGCCTAATAGTATCAACTCAAGAATTACATGTGAAATATTAGGGGTGGGCCCATTTCATCTTAAAGGCGCAGTCATGTCATCGACCTCATTGACCTCTCACTATGCAACATTAGTCCCGCCCTGATTAGAGTGCTATGGATGAAGGTCGAACTTAGTTGGTCGAGGGCTCCAACGAGAGCTGCCCTCTGGTGCAGTCGGAGCTTACTCTATGGTTGACCCACTTGTTGAGTAGGAAGGTTGACTTATTGTAGGATCCCTTCAGTGCCATATTTAATATTCAAATAGCCAGCATGCCTTTGCATTAATAACGCATGTCACCCTAGTGTCCTTTCTATTGCCACCCTTGACAGGAGATACACCATCAATGTGCTATTCTATCCTTGAAAGCTGGAGATGAAACCACTCGAAATAGCACAAAGATGGGAAATGACCTAAAGCTTCCATTGTAAGGACAAGACCCCTTTGTACATGTTGAGGGCATTCTGGGCATATTACTCATCTGGAGAAGGCTATAAATACCCTATTGCCAGTCTTTCTTAAGGTGTGCCATTCTTTACTAAAGCCCTCACTTTGCTACTCATCTTATCTAGTTGTCTCTATATTTACTTGAGCGTCAGTCTGCCATAGCCGAGGGCAACTAGGTTAACTTGACATTTGTTTGTGATTGTACATCTCAACTCAAGTTTCTTTAGAGTTGGGCCACTCAACCAAACACATCCATTTACCCAAAATTTCAGCCATATACAATAAGACATAACTTTCACCCTCATCATTATATAATATTTATAAAAAGTTATGTACATGCATATATATAAAATTATATATATATATATGCATATAAAATTATTTATAATAATTTATATTCGTACAACATATATATATAATATAACTTCCCCCACTGCCCCTCACCCCACCCAAACACAATACCCTAATCGATTTCCATGGTAGTCCTAAAAGTGGCCAGATTTGGCTAGGTCCATATTTGGCCAAGTCTGGCAAACGGCTGCCATAGCCATCTAGCTGTGGCAGCCATTTTACTATATTATATTTATAATATATATTGTAAAATATGGTGTGTATATATATAAATGTATAAATATTTTTATATATATTTTTTATAAATATTAAGTATTATTCAATTTAAGTCATTTATTTAAACAAAAAGATCCAACAGTTGATATAATAATGGCATAATAGTCATTTTATATATAAAAGTCAAAACAACTCACATAAAATGGCGCATGCTAAACACTTATGATCTTGGAGGGGGGCTAGGAGTTTGTTCACAGCATTTTAAAAAACATGTATTGATTTTTAGGTTTTTATTTTATACATATAAAAGAGAGTAAACCATCATATTCATATTTTAGAGAGGGGCTAGATTAAATTTTCAAAGATTTTATAAAATTTAAAATAATCATATACCAAATTACAAAGTATTTTGCTAAAGTAAATTAGAAGTTTTCATAAATTCTACATATTATAAAACCTATTAGAGTTTAGAAAATGTTAAAATTTATTTTCAAAATAAAACTTCAAAGTGTTTAAATAAATACAATTATGAAAATTTTAAGTTATTTAAGTTTTTTTAATTAATATGTTGAAAATAAAAAATGTTCATTTAAATTGAAAATAAGTTAAGAGATCATTATTTTTTCTCAAACAAAAGCATAAAATTCTCACATGTTCTTTTTGAAAGTTTATAAAATCATCTCTCATAAATTTTATCAAAAATATTTAGACATCTTATAAACACTTATAAATCCACATATAATCAATTTAGAAATTTTATATCACCGAAATAAAAAAAAAATCATCTTCATTTCCAAAATTGATGGGGTAGCATAGCATAGAGTGTTTTGCATTTTAAAAGAAAAAGGATTGTAGGGAGAAATGATTTTAAGGGAAAATTACGCTTTGGGTTCCTTAGTATAAGGTGTTTTGCCCTTTCAATTCCAAACTAATTATCTCGTAACATTCTCAATTCGTTGGTGAACAATCATGTGGGTCGCACGCGGTACTTTCCGTTAAAAACTAATTAAAATTGGTATAGTGGACCATAAGTATTAAAAGATTAAAAAAATTGTACAATAATTATCGAGCTTGATTACTTTGGAATATAAAATGCAGAACACCCTGTGTTATAAAATTAAAAGTACAATTTTCTCCAATCAATAAGGGAATGTTTAGTTATTTTTTTTGCTTGATTTTATTAAGTATTTTGGGAAAACGAATTATTAAAAAATGTGAAACTTATTTTTTGTTATGTTTGTTTATATTTTGATAAAGATATTTTTTACTGTAATAGTTAAAGCAATGCTTTTCTATTGGGTTTATGAGGTGAAAATGAAATTGAGCGATTTTTTTAAATATTAAATTAATAATAGAATTTATAATATATATAATATATATGTATGTATTGAAGAACATGTGTTTTGAAGAGAAAATAAAGGTATTTTTAATTATGTTTCTTCAAAAAATATTGTTTCGAAAAAACATAACCAAACTAAGCCTAAAATATTTAAGTTGACCATAGGTAATGCGAATGGAAAAGTGGAAGTCATGTTTGTATGATAAACTAATCAATCTATAAAGGAGAGTCTATATATATATTCTTTTCTATTTTGTGTCAATTCAATTATGTATCTAAAATTTCAACAATAAATAAATATAAACATATAACCATCGCTCAATTAAATCATTAAATGTTGTTGATAATACTAGGTATGGAATAGCCCAATAGACCTAACTCAACAATTCTTGACTAGGAATAAAGATATGATATCGGGTGGCCCAAATGCCCCTTAGGCCTAATTGATAGTGGGCCGATTGTGTCATCGACCCAGTTTGACTACCCATGACCTCACTCCTTATCGCAACCACCAGCATTTGTCTTCTTCAATTAGGGTATGGTCGAAGGCATAGTACAATTGATTACCTTGACGTGGATGGTTAAAGGCATCTCACCAAGGGGACTTAAATGCACGAGGGTATCAATCGTCGACCAAATCCTGAGAATGACTCACAAGTGAATATTTGTCGACTTGGGAGGTTGAATTAACGCCATAACCTTACAGCCCCATTGATTACTCTGACAGGCGGCATGCCTCCACTTTAATGGCACATATCGCACTTAATACTACTTCTTCTGTTGCACCAAACCTAGATGCGCCCCCAGTGTAGTGCCTTGTCCTAGGAAGTTGGAAATGGTACTACCTAGAATAGTACATAAATAGGAGAAGACTTAAAAAACCTCCTTCAAGGACAAGGGCACTTTCTTCATGACAAGGGAAACATAAACATATTAACTACTCAGAAAAGGCTATAAATACCCCATTGTCAGGCTTCTATAAGGTATGCATATAATCATCCCTAACTTCCACTTTGCTACTTTATGTTTTAGTTGATTTGCTAACTTGAGCGTCGAAGTGCCTCAACCAAGGGCCCCTCGACTAGCCTGATGTTTGTTGTTGGTTGCAAGAATTGACAACGATATTTATGCAAGCAAAGCTCTCAACCTGCCAATATAGTCAATTATAGTGGTTCACAGCCTAATAGAATTGCCAAACAGTTTTATCACCATCATTTGGTGTTGTTTGTGGGAACCTAAGTTCGTAACCATGAAAGATAGTTAACATTAAGAGATTGTATCTGAAAGGAAAGGGAACTAATGATCACTTACTCCTCCTCAACCTCAAAAGCCTGACTTGGTACGACTTAATGCCTAGTCAGAGTCAATGGTCACCCTAACCATGCCCCAACTTATGTTGTTGATAAATGAGTAGATTTATTCTCAAATGTCTGCTCAATTATTGGCTACCTGTAATCAACACAATAACTAGCCTGGACCAATTGCCAGCATGACTCCCCTACCTACCGAACACAAGAAGAGACCCCTAAAGGAGAACAAGGCTTAATCGAAACCCAAGCGACAACCGACTAGATGAAAGATAGTCCAGGGCAATTCCCAAGGGAAGAAACCCAACCAAATCCTAGGGAAGAAGTGGCAGACTTAGTTGATCACTATGCTTGACCTATTCAAGCCTTGAGCATGATAAAGTTGAGCGCAAAAAACCCCAGTCAAATAAGAACATGTCACAGGCCAACAGAGAAGAGTAGGAGAAGGTGTCCCACCAGGTATAGTAGTTGAACAAAAGACTGGAGGAAATTTTGAAGAGGAATTTTGATAGAAACCCCTACAATGATGACGACCCAAGCATTTGCTAAGAGTGGGAGTTGCCATTTGTCTAAGAATTAATTGACAAGCACATTACTATCAATGCTAAGGTCCCTACTAGGTTGCTCAGATATGGCATCCCATTGGACCCAAATGAGCACTTATTATAATTCAAACACAGATGCAGCTACATGGGCATAATGATTATATCCATGCAAATGTTGGTTACCATTTTCTAAGGGATTGTGCTTGATTGATTCATAAAATTGGAGTTGACATTGATATACTTTCATGACAAGTTTTGTGACAAGTTCCTCTACTAGTTTAGTAGTCAAAGGAAAGTGAAGCTCTCTCACATCTACTTACACACTGTCAAATAGAATGAGAGAAAGTCTCTATGATTTCTTAACCAGATTTAACATAAAAGCCTTAAAGATTGATAACCTGCGGATTGAGCTTCTGATCGATGTGCTCTTTTTAGGTTTCCGCTATAAAGAATGTACCAATACCTTGGTCAAGGAGAGGTTGAGGATGATGGAGGAGTTGCTCAACCTTGCTGAGAGATATATGACATAGGATGATATGAACAAGATGAAATACAAAAAATTTGAAACTGACAAAAAAAAGGGGAAAGAGAAAAATGATCGACAACACATGGATGGTCATTGATCTCTGATCAAATGTTTCCACAATTACACACCTCTCAACACTGCTAGAAAGAAAGTCTTGGTCACCATACAACATGACAATCTCCTTAAAAAACCCAGAACACAAAAGGACCATGACACTAAAGACTGCTTCAATCTCCACAATGATATTGAAAGGCTCATTTGATAAGGTCACCTAAAGAAATTTGTCGATGAGCAAGCGATAGCGAATACAGTAAAACCAACCAGACTAGCAATAGAAAAAAGTCGATTAGCCCAAGAAAGAAAGATAAAAGAAGAAAATTAGCCATGATCCTTATCTACTTATCAGAGAAATAATTGACACTATAGTAAAAGGCCTAATTGGGGGGATTTGAAATCAACCAGAAAGTAGAATCAACATAGACTGAAGTTGGCCAAATCTTCTTTAGTCGAGATAATCTACCAACTCTCGATGAGTTTGAAACCAATTTCTTTTTTCGATGCCGACCTTCATCACATGAAAAATCAAGGAGATGACAATAAGTTGGATTGCCCCTTAGTAGTATTTATGAAAATCGCAAACTTTGAAATTAGAAAAATACTGGTTGATAATGAGAGCTCAGCAAACATTATTTTCCTGTCAACCTTGAAAAGATAAATATGGGAAAACTGAAGTTCAAGCTAGTATGTATCCCTTTTGTCTGATTTGGGGGATCAAAAATCATCACTAAAGGGTTGATAGACTTGTCTACATTATTTGGAAAGGCTCATCAATGCCGAATGCTTATGGTTAACTACCTGGTTGATTAATAGCCATTTACTTATAATGCTATCATTGGACAACCAGCTCTGAATGACTTTCATGTTGTGGTCTTGACCTATTATATAAAGGTCAATTTCTCAATTACTATTGGAACAGGCAAAATCCTCTGCAACATGAAAGAAGCTTAGTGGTGCTACATAATCTCAGCTGAAGCAAATGAATAGAAAATGTGACCTAAATTGAAACTCTCAGGGGATGCCTCAGTAGCATAACTCAAGAAGAGACAATCAAGCAAGAAGAGAAAATTGGAAGAAAATAGGGTCAAGCCCGTAAGTGAGTTGAAAAAAACCCTGACATGGCAACTAGGATTGGAGTAGATTTGGGTAGTAGCATGGAATACCTTTTGGTTGATTTCCTCAGGAGAAACATCGATGTTTTTACTTGAAAATCTTTCAACCTCTAGGGAATCAATGCTAGTATCATCGTCCATTGCTTGAACATGGATCCTTCTTTTAAATCGAAGAAGTAGAAAACAAGAACCTTTAATGCTGAGTAATGCAAGATCATCGAGGAGGAGGCCAACAAACTTTTATAGGTAGGTTATATTATAGAAATTCAATATTCATCTTAGCTTTGTAATGTAGTCCTTGTCTGTAAAAATGAGGGCAAGTGGCATATGTGTAATGATTTCACCAATTTGCATAAAGCTTGCCCTAAAGATCCTCACCCCTTGCCTGGTATGGATTCATTAATAGATTCTATTGTTGGTTTTGAGTTGTTAAGTATGATGGATGCATTTCAAAGATATTACCAAATTTTTATAGCACTTGGGGACAAGGATAAGACCTTTTTCATTGTCCCCAGGGGGGTCTACTATTTTTTGGTCATATCATTTAGACTTAAAAATACATGAGCGATGCATCAAAGGATAGTGAACTTTATGTTCAAGAATGAGATCAGGAAGACTATAAAGTCTATGTCGACGACATGATCTTCAAATTAGAAAAAATAAAAAATTACTTAATGGATCTCCACTGTACATTCTTAATGTTATGAGTATTAGACATAAAGGTTAACCCTAATAAGTGCACATTTGAGGTGAAAGGAGGCAAATTTTTATGCCATATGGTAAGCTAAAGAGGTATCAAAGCAAACCTATAGAATATTTGGGCCATTCTAGACATCATACCTCTTATAACACTTAGGGATGTCCAGTGCCTAGTCCGAAGAATCATAGCACTAGGTCAATATATTGCTTGACTAGTCGACAAAAGCTTACTATTTTTCAAGATCCTGAGGAATGCAAGGAAATCAGGATTCCATTAGATAGAACAATGTGACTAGGCCTTGGTCAAACTAAAGTAATACCTTTTCATGTCCCCAATGTTAGCTAAACCAGAGATGGGAGAGGTCTTACACATCTATTTAGCAGTTTCATCAATAGCAATTAGTTCAATTTTGGTTTTGACCACAAAGGGTATCCATTGTCCAGTGTACTACTACAATAAGGCTTTACAGGGTTCTGAACTCAACTATCTGGAGATCAAAAAATTCACTTTTGCCCTAGTCACTAGAGCAAAAAATTGAGATCATACTTCTAGGCTCACTCAATTGTCGTCTTGACAAATCGGCCATTAACACAAGCATTATCAAAATTGAATATGTTGGGGAGATTCACAAAATGAGCTATTGAGTTAGGAGAGTTTGAAATCATTTTTCTGTCCTGAACAACCATCAAAGCTCAAGTGTTGGCAGACTTTGTTGTTGAAAGGCTTCACCTCCCCATGCAAATTGACCAAGACTTTCTCATGTGGACCTTGCACATAGATGGGTCTGCAACTGTGTCAAGTAGAGGAATTAGAATTTCTTTGTGGTTTTTGTAAGCAGAGGAATATGACTTCTTAGTAAAACTCAACTACTCTATCACAAATAATGAGGCAAAATATGAAGCCCTCCTTGCTGGCATAAGGATGGCCATAGATAAAGGAGTTAAATAGTTGGCAACCATCATAGACTCCCAGCTAGTGGCAAAGTAGGTTGAAGGGAACTTTGAACCTAAAAAAACCATAATGACTAAGTACTTGGCCGAAGTGAAAAGGATATAACACCAATTCAAAAAATTTACTCTCAGCCAAGTCCTTCGAGCATAAAACGAATAGGTTGATATGTTGTCAAAGTTCGCCAGCTTGACCCAGGGGGTGAAGGATAGAACTATTACATTTTTGGTTGCTAACAAGCTCTCCACAGGTGTTCCCAATTAGAATTGTGTGGGGTAGATTGAAAATGCACAACTTTCCTAGCAAGACAAGATAAAGGCCTATTTAAGAGATAGAATAGCTCTACCAGATAAAGCTTAAGCACATTGGCTTAACGGCCAAGCAGCTAAATTTTCCATTGATGATAATGGTCAACTTTACAAGAGATTATTCTTTAGACTACTATTGAGATGTTTGTTACCAAAGTAGGCCCATGAGATCTTACGCGAGGTCCACTCAGGCATCTATGGCAATCATTTAGGAGAACAATCTCTGGCCCATAAAATCATTAGATATGGCTAAATTTGGCCAACTTTATTGAGGGATGTTGTCGACTTTGCCTAGAAATGCCCTTTTTGCTAGATCCACTCTAATATTCCCTACCAACCTGCAATAATGCTAGTTCTCGTTCAAATCACATTACTATTCAACTAGTGAAGAACAGACATAGTTGGCTCCTTTCCAAAGACCACAGGCTAGATGGAATTCATAATGGTTATCTTTGAGTATTTTATAAAATAGGTTGAGGCAGAAGCAGTCCTCAAAATAATTGATGTAGCCATCAAAAATTTTATATAGAAAAATATTATCTATTATTTCGATTTGCCTAGAGTGTTGATATTCAATAATGAAACAAAGTTCTGGAGCAAAAACACTAAGAGCTGATGTGAGAACCTCAGGATTCAACAACATTTCACCTTGGTCAGGAGCCCCTATGCTAATGGCCAAATGAAAGTTACAAACAAAATGGTCTTTGCTACCTTAAAGCTTAACTTGAAGAAATTACAGTGAGCTAGGCAGATGACCTCTAAGGTGTGCTGTGGGCCTACAGGACCACTCGTCGAATAGTCACTAGTTATAGACCCTATAGTTTAGTTTATGGATCTAAAGCAATTATTTTAACAAAACTGATGCAACACACTACTCGAGTAATACATTATAGCCTAATCAAGAATGATTTCGAAAGAGAATTCACCTTGGAGACAATTGATGAACTACATCAACTGGATTACACTATAATGTAACATTATAGGTCAAAGATGGCACAACATTACAACAAAAGAGTCAGACAATTGCGACCAACAGCTACACATGGTTCCTTTGCTGAAGCTCTATGTTTAGCTCCTCAATACGTGACTACATGGACTCAAGCTGTACCTTTAGCATTGCAAAAACACACTTGCCCATCTATAGTTGATCATGATTGCTTAAGGCTGGCTCAAACCTCTTGTAAAAGTGGTAGCCTAGTTAGCTTATCTACAAAAAGAACACTTTTAGCTAACAAGAACTCTACATTCTTCATGAACGTACTATTTGATAGGTTACTTACCATGTTCGAGTGATACACTAAGGCCCTCAACATAGCATCCTGGCTTAGATCATGAACTTCTTTTGGTTGGATACAAACCATCATCACTTTTAGCAATACAGCCTTAGTCGACCCCATCGTTAACATCGATAAGGGATTGTGCATGACTCTCACCCCATTAATTCCAAATTGAGGAGATGGAAACTTTGGCAGCTGAAATAGTTGATCCTCCTTTTTCCATGCAAAGAGGTCGTAGCTAGTCGGTTGACTAGGTTATCCTATTTTTCCTTTCCCCATGTTGATGGCACTTTTCTTGAAAGCTGGTCCTGTCTGCCCAGTTGACACCTTTTCTGGTCAAGGACTAGGACTGCTTATTGGGGCCACTGTAGGTTGAATTGGTGAAGCGATGGGAGTTGGCAACACCACCTACGACTATGATGCTGCTGCGGTGGTAGCTTCTCAATGAGCAGCCGTACTTTGATGATGCTCTACATTTCTTTGAATGCACACCAAGGCTTGTGCTCACATTTAATTCATGTCTTGACCCAGTCTACATCAACAACAACAAAATTCATCACTATTGATCTACAACTTGAAGCAAAAAAGATTTGAATAAAATTAGACAATGACATCTACCTAGTTAGGCATTTTTATTGGTAAATCTAGCTGGGTCGGCGATAAGCCTAGTAGCTATAAATTTCTATCCTTGATATACCTTGATGCTTCCATCTAATCGAACTCAACTAAATATTGAATGAAGATATTCGATCAGGTTGGGGTTATATTCCTAAGAATCTCGACATGACTCCTCTACCACCCTTTAGGAATATTAAAACCCTCAGGAGCTCAAACATAAAGGTAATGCTCTTATCCATTGTTGATCGTGATGTGATGAAGGGGAAATAAGAAATTTTCGATGAGGTCATGCAATAAGATAATAAAAGGTCATCTTATTGGTGCTACCCAACTTTCGGGACATGGAAAGACGAAAAAGGTTAGAAACATTGGTGAAGGTGGCAAAATACTTGTGTATATGCATCAACACAGCGAAGTAGTACATGATCAAAAAATAAGTAGAAAGGAGCAAGATTGTGCAAGCTTTTAGACCTATCAACATGTTGATTATCAATTGTGTAAGAGAGAACCTAAGCTTGTACCTAAAGGCTTCTTCGAACACAGTAATACACCTAATTGGTGGTTTATGAATCCTATTGAAAGGCCCAAGCATGATCAACCCGTACTCTAGAGGAACATGATAGAGTTGTCTAATGTGTGTGAGGTCGATGAGAGTAATTTTGGATACTATTTCACTATAATGGTTGGGAGTGAATAATCAACTGCGAGATATTGGCACATTACTCAACCCTATACTATCCCCAACAGTAGCATGGTCTCTACTCAAACTATTGGAAATCGAGCTATTATTGGACTTGCTAGTTGAGTTACCCTTCCCCCTTGATTGAAACCCAATCAGATCTAGTAGCCTCATTATCACTCTCTTGACTACTACTACTACTATCACTTAATATGCTCAACATGATTATTAAAGCAATATGATTGATAAAAGGATTTGATAAACTTATGCATTTTTGAAAGGCTAAATTCAGAAGCAATTAACAAGGAGTGAAGTTATGGATCTACTCGACCTCATGAGAAACTGTAAAAGTAAAAAATGAGAATTTTTACAGTATCTATTTATAGACACCAGTGCCTGAGAATCTAAGCAGCTACAATAACTATGATACTATTGCTTGACGTTATGCATAATCCAATGAAATAGATAAACTAAATACACCAAATTCTGGTTGACTATACTTTAGTTTTCACAAATCAGTTACTTCTCAATCTTTCTTGTTGAAATTCTCGATCAGAATTCAGAATTAGGGGAGACTCATAGTATAGCATAGCCAAATAGGCTCAGCCCAACAACTCTTGACTAGGAATGAAGATATGATATCGGGTGGCCAAATTGCCCCTTAGGCCTAATTAATAGTAGGTCGACCATGTCATCGACCTAGTTTGACCACTTTTGACCTCACTTTTTGTTGCAACCACTAGTGTTTAGATTCTTCAACTAGAGCATGGTTGCAAACACAATATGGTTGATTGTCCTAGCATGGATGGTCAAAGGCATCCTGCTAAGGGGGCTTACATGCACAAAGGTATCAATAATCCACCAGAGCTTAAGGATGATTCACAAGTAAATATTTGTTGACCCGAGAGGTTGAATTGACGCCTTAACCTTGTTGCTGCATAGATTACTCTAATAGGTGGCATGTTTCCACATTAATGGCGCATGCCACCCTCAATACCACTTCTTTTGCCACACTAGATGTAGACACGCCTCCAGTGTACTACATTGTCCTAGGAAGCTAGAGATGGCACCACCTACAATAGTACACAAATAGGAAAAAACTTAGAGAACCTCCCTCATGGACAAGGGCCTTTTCATCATGACAAGGGCAACATAAACATATCAACTATCCAAAAAAGGCTATAAATATCCCATTGCCAGGCTCCCAAAAGGTATGCATGTTATCATCCCCATTTTTCACTCCACTACTTTATCTTCTAGTCGATTTGCTGACTTGAGCGTTGGAGTGTCTTAACCCCTCCTCTGCTAGCCTAATGTTTTCTATTGGTTGCAAGATTTGACTCGATATTTAACCAAGCAAAGCTCTCAACCTACTAACATGGTCAATTATAGTGGTTCACAGCCTACTTTTCAAATTTATTTATATTGATTTGCAAGACAAATATACCCTTTAATGTAATACTTATCACTTTCAACTTTATTACTTATGTAAACATTCCACCTCAAATTGTCCAACTTAATTGAAATGAACTAAACTTGGCAAATGGGTAGCTATGGGTATCCTAAGATTGGGCAATGACGGATTGGGTAAATTTACCCATAAGTAAAATTATCTATTTTTTATTAGATACGAAATAGTGGATCTATTACCCATGACTATAAAGCGATGAGCAACCCACAGGTCCTGATGTTTTTGCTTTTTTATAAACTTGAAGGTAAATTAATATGTATTTTTTTAATTTACCTAATATTATTCAAATATTATTTAAACAAAAATAATAAAAGAGGCTACAAATTTTAAATATTACATTGAACATGAACTTAAAGTATGTCAAGTATTTTAGTTTGAAAAATACAACTTAAATATTTAAACATCTATTGATTTTAAGTTACATTACATTTCAAAGTTCAAATTTAAAATCTGATTATATGTCAATAGTTTTTTGAACTAAAATTTTAAACACCACTTAAACATTGTTGTTATTTTAGAAAAATGTGTTATATCATTCAAATTATTTATGAGAATGGTTACTTGTGGGTACCTATGGGTTTGGTCAAAAAGTGATAAGTAATTTGGCGGCGGGTAAAATTGCTCGTATTTTATTGGGTGGAGAAAATGAAGCCTATTATTCATAATATTTGGTACCCATGGAATGAGTGATTTTTTGGTATAAATAACAAGGAGTAGTGCTCTTTTCTTCCTTTACTTCACTTTTCTAATTGACATAATTTTACAAAGCAATCTATATAAAGTAAAATAAGATCCACATTTGGGATGTGAAAATATACTATTTTATAGTAATGCTATCATTTTCTTATTGAAGTTCATAGCCATATCTTTAGTGAGATGATAAAATTTAGAGATGGGATAATCTGTTTATTTTTATGTGCTCTGTCAAGTACATGGAATGAATCAAGTTTAGGAGTAAATCAAGATTATACATAACCAAGATGGGATAAATTTGTAGATTTAATCTTATTTCATTTTGCAACATAGAGTATATCAACACATCCAAATAGAGACTAGAACTTCTTTAATTCAACATTATCATTAATCAACGGATAGGTGTAATTAGTTGTGAAAATTCTGATTTTATTTTCCTCAAGTTTTCCCCTAATAAAATCTTTTGTTCGTGGGTGAGGATTTTATTCTTAGTCATTTTAGATCATTATATTTCTACTTTCTTTTCTTTTTTTTCAAGAGCAAAGACCAAGTGACCGAAGAACTATTTTTCAATTGTAACAATAAGAGGACGAAATTAAATGTTCTCCTCAATAATCTGCAAAAGTATTGAATCGAATGGCAATAAGAATAAAAGGATTGGTCCAAAACAAAGGAAGTTAAAGTTGTTAACATGAAAAAATGTCAAGTAATGTATGATATCATCACTATTGGCGATTCCGAACTGCTCCCAACATAGCTGAACTTGTTCATATATTGAGCAACAATGATGGAGGCTTTGGAGGAGACAAGAAGATGGAGTGAACAGTTGATTGATCATGAGACTCCTTTCTTGCTTTCACTATAAAAAAATTCATCATTTTTGATTAAATTTTTTGATGGATTTTCGATGAAAAGACAAATTTTCGATGATTCTTCAATAAAATTTTTCTTGTTGGAAAAACATTCATCATAAATTAATTCTCGACTGATTTCCATTTGGCAACATCCTAGTAGAAACTTTCCAACAAATTTTCATTAAATTTGAGATGAAATTTTGACAGCGACAAACTGTCAAAATTTTGGTGCTTATTTGATAGTATATTTTGTCGAATCATTCTAAGGCTTTCTTGTGTACTTTTCGATGGAATTTTTAATAATTTTTTTCTTTTATTTTTTACTTTTGTTGATAGAATGTAGATGAATTTTTGAAGGATAATTATTATAATTAATTTTTATTTGTAATAATTTCCATCAAAAAGCCTTTTGAATTTCATTGGAAATGCATTATTTTTTAAATATATTTTTAATAAAGTTTTACTTCATTACACTTGTAACCTATTGATATGTGTATATAAATTAACATACAATTATAATACAAGAAAATTGAAAGTAGCTAGCACAAAAATTTAAAAAAAAAATATAATTTTACAAATATAAATTTTAAAAGTTATAATTCAAATTAAAAAGCAAAAAAAAAAAATCTATCTGGTGGCCAGCAACGACATCATCATCGAGGTTGAAAAGGTCATCTTTCTTGGTGCCATGTTGTGGCTAGTCATCATTGTCCTGCTACGGTAGGGGCTGCTAGTGGTAGGTTGAGGTGGGTGAGGATGGGGCTGGACACCTAAACCTAACAGAGCATCCATCTATATGATTGGTTAGGAATCAAATTCTGCATTGCACCGAGCTGCTTTGAGAACATGGTCCACATATCATTAATATCAACTTGCAAATGGGCCACCAAGCATGCCTCTAACTAGGATGTAGTTAATGCAATAGGCTCTTCTTAAGGCACACTGATTTATAAGAGTGATTGCAGGTAGCTCAGCCTATAAACCTATTCCTTCTTATTAGGGTTATCCACTACTTGAGTCTATAACTCACCTATCGCTTGAATCTATAACTCAGCGTGAGACTGTTGAGTTTCTACACTATTTCCAACACCCTTTGGCTGAGACTGGGACTATGGCGCTTGCTAGAAGCTCTCTTGCCAGGTATAAAAATAAATATATGAACAAAGTATAGCAATGCAACTAAAATGATCTTATGTAATATGTCATATGTAATAAACTTGCAGCTCTTCTCTTCCTTTCATCCACCCAGCTCCTATCGACCTATCTTTGGTGGACATAGGCAAAAACCTCCTCCATCGTCAGGGACCTCTACAACTCCCAAGCCTACGAAGAAAACAAGAATTGACATAGGAAAAAAATTTGGTAGAGTCTCCCCTAAAATTGGTCTTTACCTAAGACAAAAGCTCAACAACCAAAATATAAGACAATGAATAACAAATGGGAAGAGCACCAACGCTTCCCCATCAATCAAAATATAAGATAATGATTAACAAATGAGCAGGGCACCAACCCCTTCCCATCAACCAAACTATAATATAATGAATAATCAATGAGAAAGACACCAACCCTTCCCTATCAGCCATGTCATGTAAAGATTATAAATATGAAAAAAAGTAACTAACATTGTAAATACATTCTAAATTTAATAAAGACTAAAAGTTAAGAAGCCTACTAGACACTTGGCATGTGTCTTGACGGTTATACTCCCTTTGGTATGGAGGGATCCATCGGCCTCAAAAGCCCAGTTCTTCTTGGCCTGCGTGAACTTTTTATGAAAATCTTGATCCTACTAGTGTCAACATAAGGTAGCCCAAATGTCCTCGACAATCCACTTCAGCTTCTTGCCTATCTTTTGAGTGTGGCTACACTTATCACTCAATTAGTGACCCTATTTAATGTTGAAAACCCCTTTGAAATAGCCTTTGTGCTGGGGGTCCCAAGTGACATATCTTTGTTAAATAAAGAAAATTAGTTAGTTTACTTACAATACACAAACATATTTAATTTGTAAAGGTGAATATATTAATAACATTTATATACCTTTTAGATCACAAAAGGCCTAGGAAATTTTTAGCTAGGTCCTATCGGGCCGTTAGACTTTACTCTTGATTATCCTCATCAAGAACTTGGCAGCATCTAGTGAGGGTGTGTACCTACATAGAAATTTTAACATTAATACATAATTATTATAACAAAAATAAAATAGTTTTTATATAATAGTTCAAACTCGCTCGTAGCATCCTTTTGGATGCAAGTATAATCCGTCAGTCCCTATGGATAGGGGTGCTAATTCCTCATTTTTGCCTAGTGTCTAGTTGGTTGAAAACTCTATTTTTGCTGATGCTACTCCAAATGCCCATGTGGAATGGTTGAGTGAAGCAGTAAGGGATGGCTGAGTACTAGATAGACGGTGGATAGTGATGAAGTGCTTACGGGTATAGTGGATGGTGATAGGGATGAGTAATACTGCTGTGAGGGTAGGTGTGGAGAATGGTATGAGGATGTTCTCATAGAAGCAGTAGAGGATGAGGGAAAAGTACTATCACTTTTATGGAATGAAGGCATGAAGTAGGCACAAACTAATGACCCGTCGATGAAGTGGTAGGTGATTGGTCAACTGGCAAGTATGCCTGATGGGTTGGAGAATTCGTCCCCTTTCCAGGACTAGAATCCCAACCTCGACTGATGGCATGGGGATGGAAACTAGACTAGTCTGCCAATGATGATAATTAATATTATTATCAAAACTTAATATTTACATACACCAAATTCCATACTAAGCTATACTGTCGTTAAAGGTAATGATAATTTGGTTATACTTAGATAGAATATGCTTCATTTTTAGTTAACGTTTTAGTTAAAATTGAAGTTTAGATATTTAGAGTATATCATTCAATCATTGGATAAATACTTTAGACTTTTATCTACCTGGCTTTGTGGTTGTAATAAAATGATAGTTTTGATGGTCCATTGATGTTCCAATACTTGATTGGTTGTCATTTACAATAGTAGATTCGGGTAGACAAAAAGACTTAAGAACATTTCTAATGGATGAATGAATTTTTTAATAGAAACTTTTATTAGAAAATATAGTTATCTATTTGGTTCAGTAATTATGTAATGACTCCTTGCCAGAAATGCAGAACTGTGGAAACGTTATTCTATAGTCAAAATTATTCACTTGAGGCTGGCCTTAAGTGGATTTTCAACTAATGATCATAAAATAATTTTCCACAATACTGGCATTAATCTTTAGGAGTCATTATATTTGTCTTTTTTGGGGTTATTAGAATAATATTGTGAAGATGAGATGCTGAAAATTTTATTCATCATGTTTCTAACTATTGAAAATATTTGAGATATATGTGGTTGAATTTTTAGTTAAATTTTAATTATTTAAGTTTAAAATAATTTGTTAGGTAACCATTTAGAATAAGATTGGATTTAGTTTTGTATGGTACCTTAGTTTTTTCAGATAGTCTAAGTTATCTTATATGATTTCTTTGAATATTCAATCTCAATAGTATTTCTTTATGATTTAAACATTAATTATCATTTTGTAAGCTACCTTGGCTTTTTGAAATGTCTAAGTTATCCTAGATTCAATTCTATACTAAAATGCCTCATTTGCTTTGAAGGATAGTGAGTGATAGGCACATAATGTTTGACGTCTTGGTTAGTATACTTAGAGTCCACAAAGGCTTGATATTTATTATGATTAATCCTATTTTGCATCCCATGTTAATAGCTTGATTTGTAATCTCAAGATTAAAGACCTATTAGTTTGATTTTACATCCATATTTCAATTTTATCAAAATAAACAATTTATTACCATATATTAATATATATTTTATATGATATATGAATTAAACTAACAATTAATCATGCTTTAGAAAGTAAACTAACATATAAAACTCACATAACAAACTCACATAATAACAATTTATCATACTAACATACCAAATTAACTAACAAACTCAAACTATCATATCAAACTAATATACTAATAATTAATCAAATTAAATCATATAAATCATTATAAAATAATATCTTAACAAGCCAAACTAACAAAATAAACAAAACTAAATAAAAATAGAAAAATAATAACTTACAACAACAGCAAATGAAAGGTTGGTGACTGGCGTTGATAGGTTACGAAGGGACAATAGCAGCGGACTACAACAGTAATAGTTGTGGGTGCTTGGGCACATGGAGGAGGAAATGAAGCAAAAAGAAGGAGAGAAAAAAATGTTAAAAAAAAACAAGGCATGAGTAAGATTTTATTTAGTTTTCTAACGAAAATTTTAGAAGGAAATTCCATTAGAAAACAACTTTTTTTCAAATCAAGAAATTATAAATTAATGATAGATTATCCATTGGAAATATCCCTTGGCAAAAGTTTCCAAAGGTCTTCCAATGGAATTTCCATTGGATACATTTGTACCTTTTTGTACCAAACCACATCCAAATTTTTTGACAGTTTTTAGTTGATTTTCTATTGGATTTTTGAAGCGCATGCATTCCCTCACAATTCCTTCAAACCTCCATCAGAAATTTCTAAGGGAATCATTTTGTAACAACCCTAAATTTTTAATTTGAGAAAGTAAGATTTAGAAATTAAAATTTTAGTTTGAAAAAAAAAACTTGGGGCTCAAAATATAAACAATAAGGATTTAATTATAAAAATTTGGAAATTCTAAGGGCCAATTCATAATAAAAATGGGTCAAAGGGGTAAATTTAGGGCACTATTAAGTCCAAGGGCTTTATTGAAAGCAGAAATAAAATTCCAGGAGGCATTTCATTATTTCCAAAAATTATCTTATAAATAGCCAAACCCTCCTACAATTTTTCAAATTTAGTCCATGCAACCCATATTTTTCTCCACTGGCCAAATCCCACCAACACTGGTGATCACCTAAAACAGAACTTGCCATTAGCTTTACCATGACATGGTGACCATGCATATACCTAAAATACTCCAAATTAAACATCGAGGCGCTAAAAAAACTAAAAATCGAATGGAGCAATGGCAGAGGTGACAACGCGATAGTTCTGACAATTGTTCAGTATGGCTAGGAATTGGAAATTGATGGGCTCAACTAGAGGTGTGTATTGATACCTTCAATTGTAAAAAAAGACCACCGGTAGAGGAGAATCGAGCAAGGTGGTGCACGATAGCTTTGAAGAGGCGAGCGTTATTTTCCAGCCAATTGGGCGGTGGATTCAGTGATAGAGTTGAAAATAGGGTTTCATTTAGTATGAGGATGCACACAATTTGGTGGTGTCACAACCCAATTTCAGTGGTGGCGCTTTGGTGGTTGACCACCAATTTCATTGTGATGGTGATTTGAGTATATGTGAACTACTATCGCAAGAAGAATTGGCCTCAAATTTGGTTAATTGGATAAAATACCAATTAATTAGATAATTTAATTCTCAATTTAATCTGATTGAGTTGTTAATCTAAATTCCAATATAAATATAAGTTAATTGGACTAAAGTTTTGATTATGGGCCAGAATGATTGTATGTGATTTTAATATAAAGTGAAATGAGGACTCAGATCATTAATTACAAGCCAATGTTTATTCAATTAAGTTAATTAATGTAATTGAGAAATCTAAATTGTATGATGTTATGAAGAGTGATTGTTGTTGTTGTTGTTAGAAAAATATGTAAAATTCGTAAGGGTGATCTAAGTTTAGTAATTATGGGCTTAGAACATTAAATTAGAGATTATAGGTAAAATTCTATTAAATAGTTAAATGTCTTTTGATTTAGTTCGATTAAAATGTTAAGTTGATTACTGGTGTTAGTTTAAGTTAATTGAACCTAATTATAATTATAGATTGGAATGATCGGGATAAGATTTAGGATGTCAAACCAAAATGTTGTAATATATAAGTTATGTACATGTGCTACTGGTCCCAAATTGGTAATTAGAACATAACTAATGTTAATTAAGTTAAATTAGGTGATTAAAACATTAATTTTGTGTATAATGATGTATGGGGCTGATTTATCAACGATTAGATTATCATTAACTAGATTAATCAGTGTAATTATATGTCCGACCTTTATGTAATGTTGCGAGGACTAAATATCAATAGGAATCTAAATTAATTTTTACATTTGGCTAAATTGTTGGTTTAGGACTTAGAATGTTAAATTAGAAAATATTGACATTGAAAATAATTATTGACCATAAAAAATAAGCTTCTCATTAATATTATAACCTCATTAGCATAATTAGCAAGTTACCCTTATGATATTTTTTGAATTGAGCCCCTAAAATATTGTATTGATTAGAAAACAACTAATATTAAGATATAACAAGATTAATTATCATTTAAAGAAAGTGATACAAGCATTTTTGACATTAGGTATGTTCTTTTGGAATATGTGATGAGGGGTTAAGGATTTTAGGACCGTAAGATGGGATAGCACCTTTGTGAAGTTTTAAGGTGAGGGTAAAACCTATATTTCTTCTAGAAAGTGAATGATCTTTGATGTTTAAATTCCCTATGTCTGTTTGTTGAATTTGATTGTACTTATTGGTGCCCAGCTCCTATTATGTTATCCATTTTTTTGTCCCATGTACCCTATAGCCTTGTTGGAAGCCTTGCCAACTTTCTTTATATGTGTTGATATTTTGGTCTTGCTGACTAGCTTTATTTTGTACTATTAGTTAATCGTTCTACATGATGGTTATATGGCCTTCCCGACTAATTTTTTGTGGATTATACTATTCAGTTCAGCATGATGTACATACTTTTGGTCAGTTATTTTGAAATACATTTTACCAATTAGTATTATGTTTGAGTCTCCTTGAGGACACTCTTGGAATGTTATGACTTGTAGGGACGCTACGGGATGGGTGAGGCCTAAGACTATGTTTAGAAAAATGATCGGATAGTACGGACTGATGGTGGCTAGTCTCCTAGCTAGTACCTACTAAAGTTCCTAACTTGTAAATAGTTAGAGGTAGCTATTTGCAAGTGGCGAAATTTAGCATGTGGCCAGCCATGCTACATGTCTATGGAACTGAGCACATGGGTAGCCAAGTGATAAGAGAAATCAGTTATGTTATATTTGTATTTCATTTTATTGGTTATGTTCTATTTCAAGAGCAATAATGTCGAATTTGCCAATAGTTTGTTATGATTTGAAATTGGTTGTTATTATGATATGTTTTGTTATGTCAGGTCTTGTCTGTTTCGTGTCTCATTTCATTGGATTCCTATTCCGTTAATACACCATCTATCTAAATTCTATTCTATTACCACGTTAATTTATAAATTCTATAGTTCAAATTCTTCCTACTATTTTGCTTAATTACTTATCTATTAAATTAGGACCCTTTTATTAGTTTCTCTTGATTTTATGCTTTTGTGAATAGTTACCCCCTCAAGTCCTTTGAACTTATGCCTCTTTTGTGTTTCCAATTCATTTTGCTAACTAGGTTGTAATAGATAGCTACTGGAGTGATGTAGGTTCTCTTAGAACACATGGTTTTATTATAAACCTTTAAATGTACATGATCTAGACTCAAATTTGTAAAGTGTTATGTTTGTAAGCTGGAGCCTAAGACACCTCATGCAGATGATTAAGTTTGTATGGCTCTAATATTGAAGACAGTTGTAGATTTAGACCTACCATATACTTTTCGCATGTGTAAGTAAACTTAGTATTTCAGTGGAACCTATTCGAGTTAGCTAAGATTTTAATGATAGTGATTTCATGATGGCTTGTATTTCCTTGTAGGATGTTAAATAGCGAATTGCAATAATAAGTTGGAATGAATTATTTTTGGTTGATTTAGCTATTTAAATTGAAACTTTAGAGGTGTGTATTTCATTTAAAGTTATTGCAAGTGTGATTGGAGTAATACCTCGGCTCGAAGCAAGCACTTCCTAGGTGGGGCACTACATATTTTCATTAGAAAAATAGTATTTTTTGTAGTCTTTGTTAAGAAATGACTAAAATTTCCTTTTATTGTTTTATATTGGTTGTTAAAATGGGCCTGATTATGGATCCCACCACCTTATCCCAAATTAAAATGGATTAGAAATTGAGCTTCTAAAAATTAAAAAGACTAGACATTTTTAACCAAACATCAAATTGGGTTGGATAACTAATATATCTAACATAGTCAAGCCTATCAAACAGATACCTAATGATGTGAGTAGCATTTCAACATTTATGTGGGAGGTTAAAAAAAATAATTCTCATTGCTAGCGGTTGTTGCTATGTAAAACCTCATACAAGTTAGAATGTACTTCATTTCATATGGGAGTTGAAGAAAAACTTGTTTGAAATTTGGCATTCAAGTATGTAATCATGTTGTTATTATTTGTTTTGTGATCATACTCAAAATTTGAGACATATGAACTGTGAAAATAAAGTTTGTTCTAGTTTAGTGATGGGATTCTAATTTGAAGAGTATGGAATGGAAAATGTTGATGAATCAATTGGAAAATTGGATTCATAACTTACCACTACCAAATTTACTTTGGGAAAATCGTAAGTTATTACTAGTATATTTTGATATTGGTCTCAAAATCACATAGTAGTTCAATTTCTAATATTGAAGGGCTTTATTTGATATCTAAAACAATACATTGCACACTATTTTGAAAGAGTTCCTTTTGTGAAAGTTTGGTGGGCCATTAATGGAAAGTCATTTAATAAGTTGAATTATGAATGTTTTTACAAAATAATAGTTTTGCATGCTCTAATATGTTAGAAGTGATTGATCTCCAAAATTTTATGTTCATATGCTTTGTGCATGTTGAGAAGTTATAAACCCTAACTATGACTTTATGGAATCTTGTGCTTTTATACTCCTAAATCTTGCACATAAGACTTCCTAAAACTTAAATGTTACAATAAAAGTTTTTTCAACTTTTTATGAATCAATTTATGAACTAGATTTCGTTCACCCCACATTCCATTCGCTCATAATGGCATGTGTGGGTGCATATGCTTTGTCCAGTTGTGGTTCCAACTAGAATTTTGTTTGGAAATTTAAAATAAAATTTTTATAATTGAAAAATATTTTCACGATTTTTCTTGCTGTGGAAAACTATTTAAAATTATATAAACAAAATTTATGACTGAAAAAAATATTAAAAATTTTTCTTGCAAATTTTGAAAATTATGATGGGGTTGTGACTACTCAGTCGAGGCAATTAAACACTTATTATGTGCATGGATTGGAAATTTTCTTTTCATAAATGTTGAGGAAATAAACATGACTTGCATTGTCAATAATGTATAAGCTATGGAAAGATGTGCTTGTAACTCTACCAAAATGTTAGAGTACATTATAAGTTATTTAGTAGGTGCCTCACATACGATGAAACACCATATAGAAATTACAAATATACAATGCATAATATTCATGCGATTAGCATAATTCTAAAGTAGAAGAAGAGGAAGATTATAGAAGAGGAAAACTTTATCCTTAAAGAAAATTGTATTCCCTGTGCCTTGAAGTTCACTCTGAAGATGAATTGTAAAGGCATGTTACTGAGATGATGTTGAAGTCACATGTAGCACTAGGATCCAATTATCAAAACTAAAAAATGCTAAAGTAATTAGGCTACACATGAAGCTAAGGATCTAAACATGCCATAGATTTAGATCTGATATGAAGATTATATTGCTTTGCTCAAAATCCAAGGAAACTATGAAGAAGCTTTCAACTCCTTGAAACAGTCTCCCCAGCAGCACAACGGTTTCCATGTGACTTTTGTCCAGCCAAATGATTATTCCTATAGTTAAAATGTTTACTAGAACTCACCAACACCTTGATGAATCTATAGTTCAAAATTCAGCTGGAATAGAAAACAAGAAGGCTGTCCAGAAATGCCTCTAAGCGACTACCAAAAACGAAGGATCTCCAAAGCCTAGCAATCCAATTATCTGGCCTCTAATGATAAGATCCACACACCAATGCACAATTCTTTTCTCATCTATGTTAGTTGGAAAACAAACAGGAGAAATGCAAGGATGAAGGCTTAATTTGGAGGTAGAAGATGAAGAAAAATGAAGCTTCAACACATGAGACAACATTTGGGGAATTGGAGGGAAAATGATAGAATCTAATTCTAGCTTGCAAATCACCCCATTTACACTATATATCTATACATAGAGGGAGGAAGGTGGCATAACACCTTCCTCAAGGATGGCGCTAGCTAGCCCTTGCAAGTTGGCATGCGAATTTGAATTTTGTGTGAATTTCAATTTCATTTGGAATCTTCATTTTATCTCATGAAATGTCATCCAAATAAATTTTAATTCACACCAAATGAAAATTTCATTTGAATATTTCCTCCACAATTAATTCTTTGTTTAATCAAATTAAACACTTTAATTTAATTAATTAATCTTTGACTTAACTCTTAAGTCAATTAGCTTAACTCCTTAAGCTAGACATTGTTAATTTAACTCCTTAAGTTAACTTGACCAATTGATAGTCATGTGGCACCTAATAATTAACTCCTTAATTAATTAATCTTAATTTAACTTCTTAAATTAATGAATCAATTTAACAATTAAATTGATAAAGCCAAAAATGGCTATAACCATCTATCTCCAAAATTGGTCATGAAGGAATTTCTCTAACTCTTAGAAAATTCCCCTTCATCAAATAGGATTTGCAATTGGCTTTTGTGTGCAACCCATTAGGTTCTACCATTCATTGGACATGGGCTTACAACTCTTTATAACTTTAGAATATCAAATATTCATATTAGTTTAAACTCCTTTAAAATAATTGACTCAATTAAACTAATCTTCATTAGTTGAAGAGTACCCAATCTCTGTGGTTGATGTCTAATTCAAGCCCATGGAGTTTATCTAATTAGCTAAAATGAATGCTTTTGGAGAACCATTCTAACTCGATGCCTACCATGTAAATATGATTCTTTTGTCTCCTATCTCTCAAAAGAGGCCTAGGGTAAGATATTTGCTAGCTCCTTAATAACCTCGATACTATGTTACTATTCCTATTGTTCAATTCTCCTTTATGACCTCATCTTTGAAAAACTTCTTTTTTAAATTGTCATACTACCTTGTGCAAAGATTTTCAAAAGTCGATCATTATAGAATGCATAGGAGATGTACTCACCTTTTATAATGACAAAGAGTCAAGTCTCATCTTGGATCTCATAAACCTCTAATTATAAGTAGTTCATACCCAATGTCTACTTGAACGACATGCTACGTGGCTAAGGAAAAGCCAAAGTATGAGGACCTAAACACAAGGTTATCGTGGGTCCTCAGGTCAAAGGACTAATTATATGCACTAGTGTAAGCTAGAGTTTTTGCCACTATTGACTTGCCATTATGGATATCTAGTAAATTCTCTAGGTGAGTTTTTAGCGCTTTGTTTTTTAACAAGCACCCACTAACATGCATTCATATCTCATTTAGCCTTGCTCATGAAATGAAGCAATATCCAACCTTTGAATTTATGCATCGTTAATGTAAGTCTATTTGGATCTTAGATGCCTTATCTTATAAGATCTTACAACTTGAACGATTTAAGATCATGACCATGTAAAATTTTTTTCATGAGCATCATCGAGTGTTCTAACCAAGTTCTGTAGCCTTGTGTGATTTAAAGGCTTCAACCAAATGCTAGTGAAGTAAATATAAGCATACGATGAAGATGACCATTTAAAGAATATCATTCAATCAATATTGTATGACAAGTGAAATAGTTTACATGTCAATCTAATTAACTTGCGGGGCATTTAACAAATGTCATGTCCCTATATGCTGTAAGAGGGGATCCAACATAAGATTGTTACAAAGGATGATTTATTATGTACAAACTATCCCTTTCTATAGCATATTATAAGATGTTACGTATTTTTTGATATCTATTAACAACATGTTATTATGTTTACATAATTGTGCTATTTTTGAAGTTTCACATGGTGATGCACAATTAGTGTTATTATGTATCATGATATCTTATGATATATCATAAAATGAGTTGAATTATGTAGCATTTTGGGAGCTTTAAGTTTGTCAAAATTTAAAAAATTCCCTTATATGTAGAACTTATGACAATTTATATTATGAAATTAAAAGTTATGACAATAAATATTTTGTTACAAATGATGATTGAGAGTTATGTGGCCTTTCAAATATGTGCATTGCAATGTTATCACAAACATGAATTTGCTATCCATGAAATCAAGTATGTATAAATATACATATATTTAACATCTCCAAATTGATGATCTTGACAACTAAATTTTGTAAATATATTTGTAATGAAATGCTTAATTGCAATAGTTGTGACACTAAGTACTAATAGATAGATTTGGTATAGGTAAGCTTGAAAACGATGCTCTGAAGGGCGTCAATCAAGTCATGAAAAACTTAATTTGGTCCACTCTACTCAAGAGAGAAACATTAATACGTATATGAAAAGCGGAAAAGAGGGTAAGATTAACAAATTTATCAAATGGTTTATTATCATTATCATCAAGATCAAGATCAAGATTAATATCATTATTATTACCATTAAGATTATTATGAATACCATTAACATAAAGACTATTATAATTATACTATCAAGATCATTATCATTATCACCAAGATTTATTATCATTATCATTATGATGAAGATCATTTATCATTATTGTCAATAAAGTTAAGAAAAATAGATTACATATAGTTCTTGACTTTTTAGGGATTAGTATTTAATCTTATCATTATTATGTATCTTTTTGAATAAAGAAATATGAATGTATGGATTTGATATCTCTATTACTATTCAATCCATATTTATCCCTTAAATTAAGAGAATTCTGTGTTACTAGAATTATAGGTTGCTCCAACAAAATGAGGCAAGGGTTAAGGTGCATGCTCTTTGCTTTAGGGAAAGTGATGTTACTTTCCATTACCCACTTTCCTTTTTTGTGCAGCAAATGATTATTGTAGACAAAAGCTCTTTAAGTTATGTTTAAATTGTTTAACAATAGGCTAAAATCTATAGCAAAAGATATTTTACTACAAACTTGCTACGAAATTTAATCTCGTGGATAATACATAGCTGAGCAATACTCTACTATGAGTCCCAATCTAAATGAACATCATTGCATTAGAATGAGTATAAAAAAAAATTAAATTGACTAAAGCACAAACCAGAAGAAAAACAACTATATTGTTCAGAATGTATATTTAAGATACAATTTATGAACCCGTAGTAATCAGGAATTGAAGATTTTATATGACATTGTTCCAAGGAAGTGGGGACTAATGCTTATAGATTATGGAATTTTTGAAGCTCTATGAGAAAGTTTTGGGTCAGAGGGTGAACTATAACAAGAGTGCTTTCATTATAGATAAAAAAAGCCTCTAATTTGAGAGTCCAACACATTCAATAGATTATTGGATTTGTGCTTTAATTTTTGCCCATTATATACCTTAGAGCGTTGCTCAATAAGAAATGCATGCTCTTCTAGGATCTCATCCAGAAAATCATGAATAAAGTTTTAGGATGGGAGATAGGTTGGTTCTCATTAAAACCATATTGTGCTCTGTGCTTCCTAAATTTCCTACACGTTCTTAATCCTCTAAAGTACATTATGGGATAGATTGAAAGGTTATTTTCAAAATTTTTCTAGGATCCTTTGGGGGTTAGAAGAAGATTCACAGGGTAAAGTTAAGTAAAAAATGCTATGCAAAATGATGGTTCTTGGAGTCTAAAAGTTGTAAGATATTGTCATAGTTTTTAGCTACTTGACGTGGTGGAGATTCTATAGTCAAAGCTCTCTTTGGGCTAAGTTTATGGCCTTCACATATACTCCATGTTTCCATCTAACATAGGAGAAAACATCATACGACACATTCTTTATATGGCATAGATGTGCTAAATAAGAGATGAAGTGGAGAAGAATTGCTTTTGGATGTTAAAGAATAAGGTTTCTTTTGGTAAGGGTGAAGGCCCAATCAAATTAGTAGTTGGTCTCAAGTGGATTATTTGAATGTCAAGTATTACTGGTTGAATGGGGATTGGAATGATGACAAGCTTCATCAAGCATTGCCGAGTTTCCATTAATAATGCATATTCAAATAGGTTGCTTCTAAAGTTATCGAATGGTAACACCTTTTCTACTACGGACATGAGGGAGAAGACCAGGAAAATGAGACTGGCGCCACATAATTTTGATGAAATTTGGAATAGATGTTTGACTACAACAATTTTAGTCTTTGCAAGCTCATATAGAAATTGCTAGACAATTAGATCATTATTGAGGTAAGAATTCAAGCAAAAAGAATTGCTCTGGTGTCAAAATGATTATGCTATAATCATGAGGAAGCAATTCAACACACGCTTATCAATAGTCCAAAAGTGACTAGGGTTTGGGGTGATTTTGCTTAGATTTTTTGTATTAAAATGACAACAATTTTGAGTATTTTAGTCTTGTGGAATTATTAGAAAGTAATAGCTCTCGTAGCACATAAATATCACATTACATTTATCATCCATGTTCTTATTTATTGGTTTGTGTAGGTAGAAAGAAATGATACCTATCATAGAATGAAATCATTTAAAGCAAGTAGGATAATTGCTAAAGTGAAGTAGCACCTAGCAGTTCTATACAGATACAAGATCATGAAAAAAGAACTGTGGAAAGGGGATCTATCTATAGCTAATATCACAGTATTTTAGTTTCAATTTAAAGAAGAAATAAAGATTTGGAAAATGGCTTAAGAGAAATCATGCATTAGCTGGCTTAAACTAAATACTAATGGTGTAGCAAGAGAAAACCCAAGTAATGTAGGTGCTAAAGGGGTTTTGATAGATAAGTATATTGGTGAGGCCTTAAACATGTTAGAAAAACTTCATACCGATGACTGAGGTTTGAGCATTTGTTGCAAGAAGGGCATTAGGAACTTATAGGTTGAAATGGATGCCTCCATTACTATAAAGCTGGTTGAGAGCAATTATAAAGCTTCATGGCATCTTTGGCACATTTTAATAAGAATTTAGAATAAGCTTAGTGGAATAAACTATAAAATTTCTTATGTGTTCAGAGAAGGTAACATGGCATGTGAGGAGATATGGTTTGGGGTACTTGCAAAGGAGGATTTAACTGGGTTTATAGTGGGCATTCTTGCATAAGATAAATAGGGAATGCCAAACTTTAAAACTAAAATGGTTTGTTGAGCTGTCTTTCTTCTGCTACATGCATTTTGGAGGGTACTATGTATTTTATATGTTGCCATGGTGGTGGAGTGATCACTTGTTTTGAATGGCTACGAAGTTTGCTTCACTGGGTTATGGCCGTGCTACTGTATGGTTTCTTACTTATTGCTCTCTGAAAAATCATGTGTTGAGAGAGCCTTATTTTGTAGGAAATAAAGCCTTTGTGAGAGTATTATTTCGTAGCCTAGTGGGCCTGAAGTCGATGAATTGAGGGCCCATTGTTGAAGCTGTGAAACGTGTTAAGCCTCATAGCTCGATCTTGTATCCTTTGGGTGGGGTTTGATATTTAGGTTGTGGTTGTGGCAGCTAGGCCATCTCTTATACTGGAGAATAATATATGAGCTAGGCTTGTTTTTGATAGGTTTACCCATCCAATGGATTTAAAGTAAGTTGCGTGTGTCTTAAGCATTAATTGGGTCTTGCTAGGCCCTTTTTAGTAGGCTGGGCAAAAAGGGCCGAACAATTGGGCTCCTTATTTAATTGAAATTGGGCAAGAGAAGTTTCGCTATTGTGGCATTAATTATGCTGCTAGAGAAGTATTTTGGTCTGGCACCAATACTTAGCTAGTTGGCCTAGGGATTGGGTATTAAGCTGGTAATTTTTTTGTTGAAACCAGGGTTTGGTCCCAAGCTTGGCTTGTGTGGGGGAAAAGACTAGTATTTGTATATGGGACTTGAACTTGGGACTATTTGTCCAGCTAAAACACATAAGTAGTTGTCCCAATAGTTTTGTTATTTCTTTCCATGGCTAAGCATCTTGTAAATCTCAGATTGTACAACTTGCTCACAAAAAGTAAATAGAACGTAGATAGATATTTTGTAATGGAGTTAGTAACTCCTTGTTTACATGCTTATACACATAGGCTCATTGTATGAGAGTCAATAACTCTTTATTTAGTTTCTTTCTAGATATGATTTGTTCTACTAGAATGATGTAATATTTTTTTTGTATCAAAGATAATGTAGGGGTCAATGCCAAATTCCTCCCTATGTAGATATGAATAATGTACTAGCAGATTATTTTTTCTAAAAAGGAGGTGGCACTGTTGCCATAATCTAGAAACAATATATAGATAAGAAACTAATGGAAAAATAAAAAAATAAGTCGTTAGATAGCTATTTTAGGGTACAAGTAGTTTAAACACATTTCTTTATTATCCTATTCTGACGTTGACTTTTTTAACTCAATTCAACATATAATTTAATTTGAGTTAGATATAAGACAAAAATTCACTTCATAAAATATCAAATTGTATGTCCTAATCACCTTGCAACACACATAACAAAAATGGGGAGAATTTTTATCCTTTCTAATAGCAGTCTAAGTAGATGTAATTATTTATAGATGAAATTATTATACCTACCAAGCTAGAACATCTTTGCAAGGTCATGCACCATTTGGTGCTTTATTTACATCTTAACTATCTAAGTAGTAGTGTATAAAATTGATTTGGTTGCCAGTTAAATCAAGAATAGCAAGTTGTGATTTAATCTACAACTAGTGCATCCAATAATATATCACCAATTGTATAACATTCGCTAGATCACTACTAATCAAGTAATACACAGTATATTTTATTCCTTAGGCTGGTCATCTTAACCTTCAGCTATGAGATCAAACCTTGACAACAACATATAATATGCTTAACACTAATATTATATTTGATAAAAGAGAAATAAGAACTACCTTGATGCTCTTCAGAAAAGGGAGCATTGTGTGAAATATTCAAAGTTGGTTTATGAAAAATTGATGCATTCAGAACTTGCACATTATTGCATACTTTTTGCTTCTTAAGTTTTGCATTCATAGACTGCATCATGATTATCTATGCTAAACAACATGTGATATATGGTTGCAGGTACATTACCTTGATGAAAGAGTATTTAAGAGTACCTACTTTTGTTGTTGTACTTGCTTCACTTCAGGAGAGAGAACATCCTTTTATCCATTCAAGATTGGTTTGCAAAAGTCAATAGCCTTTAAAAGCTACAAACATTTGTGCTTCTTATACTTTTCATAACGGCCAACATTTTTATCAAATTGCAATCAATAGCAGTGAGTTTACTTAAAATTAATTATTAAAGTTCTCAATAAAAAGATATATACCTTGATAGGATCACAATATCCTTGCATAGTTTTTGGCTTCTCAAACTTTCCATGCACAACTGGATTTAACAAATTACGGTTAACCAAGTGCATATATAGATAAATTACTCACTATTTATTTATTTATTTTTGATTATATAAATATTTATGTTAAACTTATTATATATAAAATAAATATAAAAAAAGCCCCTCATGCTCAACCTCATGACCTCTCCCCCAAGTTAAATCAAAACCCTTGAGTTTTAAAAGTAAAAAATGTTTCCTCTTTCAACTTATAATTTTTAGAAATAAAATTCTCAAGACTCAAAATTCAAATTTTTTGAAATCAAGCTCAAATTGAAAAGATGACAACAACTCTTTGATATTGTTTTCTTGTTTTTTTAATTTGTTTGATACTCATGAGTCAGGTATGAAATTAGTATTATTTCCATTGCAATAATTTGCGACCTTTTTATTTGTTGGTAAGATAAAAACTTGTAAGCGATTGTGTTTGTGGAAATTATTTCTTATTCATGAATAATGGGATTCCTATCTTCTAATTTAGGATTTTTTTTTGTTTCTCTAATTTTTAATTAACATTTGAGTTATCAATATTAAGATTTTGGTTTCTATTTTTTTTTTGGAATTTTCAGACATGTTTCTTTCATTTTTGTATTTTGGACAGCTAGTGCAATTCATGAATTCTATGTATATCATATTAGTCTAGTGAATAGAAATGGGTATTTATATGGGATTAGATTGGATCAATTAGTCTTTTGCTTATTAATAGTGAACAAATGAAAAATAATCTATCTGTTGAATCTTTTGATAAGATAACATTAAGCCTTTTAACTCCTTAAATTTATCTAATTATATCAGTATTTGGATATTTTTTTCTTCTTCGATCATATTCTATAGGAATGTGTCATCTATATACATGTAAAAAATATTTAATAATTATTATCTAAATGCGCTCTAAGATGCACTTGCTCCTAAAATTTTTTTATTTTTGCCGATCTCACGCTTTGGCTCCCATTCCAGCTTTATGTGACAAAGATGTGCAGCACATAGTATTAAATTTGAATCAATTTATTCTTGTCAAAGGATACATATTTGTCATGTATACAATCATTGACTTATGTGAACTTTTCTATTGTGGTTTTGTGATATGTGATTCTCTTTAGTTTCAATATTATTAAAATATCTAGCATAAAAATTCATGCATCCTTTTGTCAAATTACCTTATGTGCCTTTCAAATATGCTAAATCGTGAACATTCTTCAAAGTACATAGGTTCTTGGGTCATTTGGAATAACATTTAATCCAATTTAATGCATTGATAAAATTTCATTATTTCAGTGACTCTACCAAATTTTACCTGTTAGTGGGATACTTTGAACGAAATTGAATAGGACCACTTAATAATGCTTCCTTAGCCAAATGTATAGGCAAATGCTCCATTATGTCAAATAAAGAAAACTAGAAAAATTTCTCGAAGGGAAAAAGTGCAAGGGCAATATGATCTTTAACATTTCCCATATCAAGCCTAGAGTTGACTTTGGAGCATATTTAGATAAATAAGTTGCATAATTCTATCAAGACACTGATCACATCCTTTAAAAATGCTCCATGTATTGCAATTGGAAGTATTCTTTGCATGAGAACATGGCTATCATAGATTTTTTAGATCCTATGTAGTTAGCTTTTCTAATTATCCATCCTAATTTATATTAGATGCATATTCATGAGGAGGCCCCAAACTCTTTAGTACACAAAAGGTAGTAATTTTTTCATTTTGTTCATTTTAAATAATGTGGCAAGGAAATAAAAATCTCTAAGAGGTTGGGAATCGAGTGCAAGCCCTTCCTAGTTCCCTATTCTTCAAGATCATATATAGCATTCAAGTTATCTTTTATATTACTCTTAACACCTAATAAAGTAAACAATGCACTCCTTTTTTTTTTTCTAATATGCATGACATCAAAGTATAATGCACAAGATTCCTAGCCCAAAATGGCAATGCTATAAGATGTTTTTTTTATTTATAATACTGCATGGAAATGGGAAGATATCCTTTCTGATAGATACTAGAAAGTTGGTTCATTTTCTTTAGAACATGCATAGAGAAATCACTGCTTTTGTAAGTTCTCAAAGGTTCATGATTCGTTTCTGAATAATTTCTTGTACCCAAGTTCTTCCTGAGAATTTTTCTTTATAGTTTTTCCTTGATAGGTTTAGGCTCACTAGAAATTTTTTGTCCTTCTTCAAGGGATTTAGTTGTCTTTGGGCTCCCTCGCCTTTTTACTTAATTTTAATTTCATATAAAAAATATATTTTAAGTCATGTTTTTAATATTTACTCTACTTTGATCTATTAAGATATAGTTTATTGATTGATTGCTTTTAATTTGATTGCTTTAAAGTGTGCATTTGTAAGTCTCCAACTTTGGTTCAAGTTGAGGTTGACTAGGTCTTGGAGTTCACAAGATTTTTAAGGGCTACTTCATAGAGTGGTTTTAGCAACACCCAAAAATTAAGGAAAAAAGAAAAAAAAGAAAAAAGGAAAAAAAAGAAAAATTCTAAATTAGATTGAGGAGATAGAAAGAGGAACAAAGATTTCAAGAGAAATATTGAGATTAGTTCTTAAGGTAACTTTCTTCTTACTTTAAGACTTCTTTACTTTGTATTTTTGCTTCAAGGTTTTAATTCAACAAATCTTTGCCCAACTTCTTTAAGTTAGTAAAATTTTTCAAGGCCTTATTGAGTCAAAATATGTGTGAGAATAGGTTCCATTTTATGTCAATTTTTGGGAGAAAGTGCACAAATAGTCAAGTAGGGAGAAGTAGTGGTGAGGTTGTTGTTGTTTGCTTGTTGTCAACCAACTTGACAATTGATCTTTTACCAGTCAAGCATCAGCGGCAGCCATGCTAAGCACTCATTAGGCACTTGAGATTGATCCCATGTAGAGCCTCGGTCCTTAACGCCTATGAGGTCATCGGTCGTCTCTTAAAGAGTATCTATTTGGGGCATCAAAAGTTGGTGCCCACTGGGTATCTACTTTTAGAGCTTACAACGGGTTGCCCTCGAACATTGTGACACATCAAGGGTGGGCTCTTGTAGGTTGCTCGGGGTAGGTGGTTAACCACTAGTAGTAGTAGGGTCTGAAGCAGGAGTAGATTGCTTTAGATGGTCGTAGGTCGTGAAGTCTAGATCATATAGGTGGGGGACATCCCCTCTGTAGTGTAGCGATATATTCTAAATATAATGATCCTTTTTTATTAGGCAAGTTATCAAACTAAGTTTTATAAAATCTTCATTAGTCTCAGAAGTTACAAAGTAGGTGTGTGGTTAATCAGTTGTTTCCTTTATTTGTCCTTAAGTTTGAAGAAAAAGGTTCTTCTGATGAAGAGCCTAAATGTACTCCTATCATTGGTGGAAATTTTGCTAGAGCTATAGATGTTAAGTGCTTATTTGAGCTAAGTGAGGTAATTATGTTGAAGCATAGGATTTGTGTGTCTAAGGAATTTGAATTCATTCTTTCTTTGCCTGGAGATAATATAGTATCACCTTTTAGGCAGTATTTTACTGTGTTTACCAATTATTTTACTTATGGGTTCATTATCTCTAAATCCCCATTTCTTGGACATAGTGAGGTATGGGGTGCATATAGCAAATCTGTCCTAATATTTTGTATCTTTTATTGATTAACTAAGCTAGGTTTGCTGGTTTCCTTATCATACCTTATTTGGGATGCATAAGATGCCTAATAAGCCATTTTTACATTCTTTTCCCAAATTGAATAGTAAGTTTTTAAGTGGATTGCTTTCATCAAGAGGTCTTTGGAAAGATTGGTATTTTTTCATTTATGATAATGGTTAGACGTCACTCATGAGTTGAGCAATTCTTGTTCCTTGTTGATTCAGGTCAACTTCATCATGATCTTTGTAGGAGCTTTTTCTATGCAAGGTTATCTGCTTAGAGGGCAAAATAAAAGGTGCATGAGGCATGTTGTAGAGCAGCAGTAGATAGGCGTTACTAGACGGATGCCGCTTGAGACATTTGAGCTTATGGTTGAGCAAGATGTGAACCCCACAGGCTTAAATGATGCAACTGCTTATTTCTATTAATGAGCCTGAGGTGGTATCTTTTTGGTCTAGACGGGAAGTATGCATATAGATTTAGTACTTGTCCATGAGCTATTTACCTTTTTTATGTCAACAAGTGTAAAGGACTCTTCCGTTATAGCTTATGCTAAAGTTGTGGTGTTGACTCTTATTGGGATATAGATTAGACCATCTTTAGCATTGATCACATGTGAGGTCTAGGGAACAAGTAAGGTCAAGGAAAAGTTAGAGTTATTCTCTTCTTCCCAACTGACTAAGATAGCTACTGGAGACTTTGCTTGGCTAAGTATTTACATCAACACTTAATGTATTTTTGTCTATTTTTCATACTTAGTAATGGTGTGTAGATTTTTTATTTTTACTTTCCTATGCATCTTTGTGCATTGAGATGGAACTTCATGGAGCAAATGTCTCACAAAATAAAGAGGGTTGCAACAATGGTAACTTATCTTATAGAGGATGCTACCAAATTAGCTTGACAACAAAGTCATAAAGAAAAGGAGCTAAATATGTTGTAGAGTGAGCATGAACAACTGAATCATGATATGCTAATGAAGTGAAGATAAGGAAGAAGTTTTTGGATTCTTCTATCAAGAGGACGCTTACTACTGCTGCTCATGAGGATGTAGTTAAAGAGTTTAAAGGTTTTAATGAATTCTTTGATGATGTTGAGGTGGAGATGATGGTAATCTATGAGCAGACCATTAGGGACCATCTATGGTTGTCACTGTATTTTAAGTGAAATTGGGTGGTATTGTTGGAATAGTACCTGGCAAGCCAATTAGATCGGCCTTGTAAAACTATTTCTTTGTAAAACAATCTTAATTGAATGATAATCTTTATATGACTATCTTCATCTTACGCTCATTATTTCTTCACAAGCATTTGGATGAAGCCCTTAGATCACACATGACTATAGGAGTTGGTTAGTTCACTAGGTGGTGATCATGGAAAAAGTCTTACATGGCATATTTCTAAACCTTTCAAGTCATAGGATCTTATGTGACAATGCATCTAAGATTTGGATAGACAACCACTAATGATGCATCAATCCAATAGTTAGATGTTACCCCCTTCCACAGACAATACCATATGAGATACGAGTGCATTAGTAGGTGCTTCTTAGAGAACAAAGCACTGAAGACCCATTGGAAAATCTACTAGATAGCTGAAGTGGCATATCAGTAGTGGCAAGTTCTCCAGCTTACACCAATGCATATTATTAGTCCCTTGACCAAAAGATCCATGGTAATCTTATGTTCGGTCCTCATACTTTAACTCATCCTTGGTCACCTAGTGAACCAATCGAGTTAAGTTAGGTATGAGTTACTTGGCATAGAGGTTTGTGAGATCCAAGATAGAATCTAACTCCTCATTTTTGTGCGTACATCTCCTATGGATTCTATAATGATTGATCCTAAGAAATCCTTGTGTAAGGTGGTGTGACAAATTGGAAAAAGAGTTTTCTAAAAATGAGGTCACATAAGGGAATTGAACATTGATAATAGAAGCATAGCATTAAGGCTAATGGGGAGTCGATAAATATGTTACCGTTGACCTTTTTTAGGAGATAGCAGATAGTAGGACCATATTTCCATGGTACGCGTAGAGCTACAATGGTTCTCCAAGAGTATTCATTTTAGATAATTTGTTGGGCTCCATGGGCTTGAGGTTGGATATTGACCATAAATATTGGGTACTCTTGAATTAATGTAATTAATTGAATTGAGTCGATTAGTTTAAAAGTCTTTTAAACTAAAATGAATATAATATATTCAAAAGTCACAAAGAGTTGTGAGCCTATGTCTATTGAATGGTAGAACTTATTGGATCACACACATTTATCCTCTCTTTCTCCAACTAATCGTGAGGTGAAATTGGAAGTTCAATTAGTGTGCGGATCATAACAGTAGAGGTAAAACATTTGGGTTGCTCTCCTTGGAGATCCATTATGTAGAGTAGCGATATTGTGGAATTTTTTTTGAGAAGATTGAGATGTATTTTTTATCCTAATTTTTCAAATAATATTCATAATTGAGTGGATAAGATCTATATTTAATTTTATGATTTTTGGAGATCTTGAAGCAAGGCAAAAAGTTTCTGTTTCTTTATTGTGCCAGTTTCTAGCAAATTTTGAATTTGTGAATTTTTCACAATTTTCTCCTTCGAAATTTGCTTATCAACGTATTACTCTTGCCAAATCTAGATCTATAGAATATTGTAATCCCTGGTTTCTTGAGTAGTCTAGTTAATTTAAGCTTTTGAATTTTTAATTATTGGATCCTAGTGCTACTTTTGCCTTCAAGTGGTGTCAAAGCCTAAATCATGCTATGTTTTGGATTTTTGAATGGTCGACTCATGTGATGAATTGATCAAAATCACCAAATGCTTGATTCATATGATGGATTGGAGTGTTTGGTCAATGTTATTTGTGGATCCTTGATTGATCAATTTACATCATGCTAATATATGATTAAAGTGTTGATTCATGTAGTTAGTACGTTTTAATTCATAGTTGCTAATATTGAATGTTGATTTAGCATTAATTGATGTTATATGTTTATATAGCAAGTTGATTTATGGCTGAAAGAGTTTTGGTCATTTTTGGATCCAATGAGATTAGAGTTTGGTTGGAGATTTTTGGAGAATTTGATTTTCACTTAGACTTGAATTTTTGGAGCATCATTGAGCACTTTAATTTGTAATTTAATGTTTAGAAAGTGTTCTATAATTTTTGGTGCAAAAAAATTGGGCTAAAAATAGGCTTGACTACCTTTTGACCCTAAAATAGGGGCTGCCAGCCAACGAAGGTGCAACTAGCAAGGCAGTAGCCGAGAGGTACTACCCAATGTGCACCTAGCTTGGCCAACAGTGCCTTGTTTTGGGTTGGGCATGTTTTGAGCCAATTTTTCGTGGCTAGAAATGATACTAAATTATTTGTTATGGATGCACAAATGCAATGCAAGTCCTCAAAATTATGTTTGACATTTTTGATTATTTCTAAAATCTTGTTAAAGTTAATCTCCAATTTATTACATAAATGTTATGCTTGGCCAATTATTTATTTATGCTATAAACATTTAATTGTTGGAATTGAATGTTAATTATTGATTTGTTTATTATTCATTTAAGTGTTGAATGAAATGCATGGGGATGATCATGAGCCTTTTAATATTGTTTTCATTTTTTTCAAGTTGTTAAAAATGGTTGTATTAAATGGAGCTTGTATGCCTCTTATTCTATCATATAAAAGTTATGAGAATAGAATCATTAGGAGTGAGGTTTTCTTTCTCCATTTTATTTCATGTAAATGTTGCATGGAATAAGGAGTCTAATGGAGGCATGAAGGCCATTTGAAGACCCATGAATGTATGGGTTACACTAATGTAATAGTTTAGTTTAATCCCCAGTTAAAATCAATCGAGTGATATACTTGTGGCTCTTAGTGCATCCTTTGATTAGGCTCATGGTCATCCTATCCTAGGAGCATGCTAGGCGCATTTACTTATTTATGCTTTTCATATCCTATTGATGTATGAGATGCATGATTAGAATATAGAGAATCTAAATAAGAAGATAAAATGATGACATCCTTGCAAGTAAAAAACCTTCCACTTAGAATGTCTAAGTGCTTTTCAAATATTAAGTCTTAATGGATATAAATTGAAAGAGTTTTAATTAATTCAAGCCTTCTACTAGCAGTGTATGCTATGATGATACTACCAATTTTATGTGATGGCACTCATAAATAGGGATCACACTTTGGAGGAAAGTTGTGAGCATACACTTAGCATGAGATGCATCTTTAACTTAAGACCCCTCACACATTAGCAATCATACATGGGGGATGTCATGTGGCCGTCTTAAGAAAAAGGAGGATTGGTAGGTCGAACTTAATGCTTAGTAGTATAGATGGCACACATACATGTGGGTCTATATGAAAAGTGAGGTAAAATATATCGAGAGTTGCGTGAGATGTAATTAGCAAAAGTTGCTTATCCTTTGATTGCTCATGGATGGCACTCTTAAAGAGTGGTCCCCTTGCAAGTCATTAAGGTCTAGATTCTTACTAGAAAATATGATTTCCCTAATTCTTCTTGGGGCTAAAAGATTTGATAAAATAGTTGGAGAAAAACATGCTTGAAAGACCATGAACATGTTTTCAATATCAAAATTCAATCACATGCTTAAATTCTCTTTGTTTTCCTTTGAAGATTTATGAAATCTCCAGAATGATTAATTCCACTCAATGTTATTTTGGAAAACAATAAACCAATTGGGCCAAACTTCCACAATTGACTTAACCTCAAAATCATTCTAGATTCCTAGAAGCGGGTATATGTCCCAAACCAAGGTACACCTAATTCCTTTGGGATTAATGTAGATATAAAGATAAGTGAAATGTTCACGAATTGGGATTAGGATCATTCTATCCCTTAGTGTCATGATCGTATCTACAAACTTTAGAAATCTCAAGGACATATGAATAATAACTTGGTTAAAGATTACAAGAGTTGTAAAAGCAAACAAGGTATGAGAAGTTTATATTGTTAAAAGAAATTTTTCAAGCTAGGATAAATGTGAAGTCATGTGTCATCGACTATGGTCTAAAGATGACTAATCTTGGAAAATCTTTTTAAGTTGGACATAGTGATGCACAATGATCTTCATGTGGAGTTGATCCTCACATCCTCGCTGAGTTTTATTGATCAAAGTGTTGATCAAGGAGAAAACTACCATGACAAGGGCAAACCTTTGACGCTTGTTTCTTCCTTCTAGTTTATGGGCCCTAGGGGTGCAAGAAAAGAAAGTAAAAAAAAGAAATATTCTTTCTCGAAGGGAAAACAACTATGAAAGGCATCTAGAGGAGTCAAGAAGATCATAGTGGATATAGTCAATATTATATGTTTCTACTTTGGCTAGATAAGCCATTGGAAGCAATGTTGCAAGGAATACCTTGCACCCCTGAGAAGGGTTTGTACTTCATCGAAGTGCATTTTAGGATAAATTCTTTCTCATGGATATATTATATCGTATGTGGTTTTTGAAGGTTTATGTGGCACTAGAATCCAAATATTTTAAAAAACATTGAATAAACTAGCCTACACAACATCACAAGGATCCAGAAATGCATAGAATTTGAATTTAGAAGAGAAAAATACCTAGGTGAAAGAAGAATATTCGAAGAGTAAGAAAACTCTCATTAACCATCAAACAGACTCTTCATTGGTGCAGTAGAATCACCACCAATTTTCCCCAAGATGGACTCCTCCATTTTCGTTGGAATTTTTACTAGAAATCCTCATCCCATTGGAGATTAATCAGAAAAAATTCCCACTAATCAAAACACTAGAGGTACTCCCAAAAGAAGCAAAAATGGGCTGCTAAAAATTACTCTAATAAAGAGAAAAAGCAAACAAATTAGATTACCTCTAATGCAAATGTCCACACACCAAATCCATAGCTTATTCTCTACCAAAAGGTTGGAAAATCTATAGAGAATGAGAGAAGGAAGGCTGTGAATATTGAGGTGGAAGGAGGGAGAAGAAGAGAGTGATGAGAGGCTAACAACTTAGATTCCCACTACACAATATTGTTGGGCGAAAATCACACAAAATGTGCACACCTCACATCTGCATATGGCTGGCCATTCTACCATATTTATATATAGAAGTGGTCACACACTTCCCATAATGAGGTAATGCCAAGTGCCCCTTACTTAGGTGGCCACTAACTTGTGATTAGTGAATTTAATTGAAGCACAAATTTCATTTAATAAAATGTCTAGCAATTAAATTCTAATTTTTATTAAATTAAGTCTTCATTTAATAATTCTCCAAAAAATTATGTCTTGAACTTAATTAATTAAATACTTTAATTTAATTAATAATCGTTTGACTTAATTCTCAAGTTAAAACGCTTAACAATTTAAGCTAGTCAAAATTAATTCAACCCTTAAATTAATTTTGACCAATTGATAGTCAAGTGACATCAATGAATTAACCTTTAATTAATTGATCTTAATTTAAATTTTAAATTAATTTGATCAATTTAACATTTAAATTAATCAAGCAAAAATTACTACAATTTTGCCTTCTCCAAAAATCAGTCATGAATTTTTCAAATCTTAGAAAATTCTCCTTCTTTCAATAGATTATGTCATTTTGTTTTATGTGTGACCTATTAGATTCTACCATTTATTAGACGTGGGCTTACAACTACTTGGGTTTTTTGGAATATCAAATATTCATTTTAGTTTAAACTCCTTTAAACTAAGTGACTCAATTCAATTAATTTCATTAATTGAAGAGTACCTAATCTCCATGGTCGATGTCCAACCTGAAGCCCATGGAGCCCAATTAATTTGCTGAAATAAATGCTCTTGAAGAACCTTTCTAGCATTACGCATACTATGCAAATATGGTCATTCCGTCTCTTATCTCCCAAAAGAGGCATACGGCAAGATATTTGTCGACTTCCTAATAGCCTTGATACTATATTTGTATTCTTAATGCTTTATTCCCTTTGTGACCTCATCTTTGAAAACACCTTCCCAAATTATCACATCACTTTGCACAAAGATTTCTTGGAATCAATCATTATAGAACACATAGGAGATGCACTCACCCTTTACAAAGATGAGCAGTTAGATTCTATCTTGGATCTTAGAAACCTCCATACTAAGTAGCTCATACCCAATCTCAACCCAAAAGACCCATTAAGTGGTCAAGAAAAAGTTGAAGCATGAGGACCGGATACAAGTGTACCATGGGCCCTCTAGTTGGTGGACTAACAATATGCTCTAGCATAAGTAGGATAACTAGCCACTACCAACTTGTCACTACGGCTATCTAGTAGATTCTCTAGTAGGTCTTTAATGCCTTATTTTTTAACAAATGCCTACTAACATACGCCTGTATCTCATATAGTTGCACATGGAATAGAGCAATCTCTAACCCTTGGATTTATGCATCATTAGTGAAAATCTATTTGGATCATAGATGTCCTATCTCATAAGATCCTATGACTTGAAAGATTTAAGAACAACACTATGTGTGATTTATTCCATGATCATCATTTAGTACATGATCAAGTCCTATAGTCTTATGATCTATAGGCTTTATCCAATTGCAAGTGAAGTAAATATAGAGCATAAGATGAAGATAGCCATATAATGAATATCGTCCAACCAAGATTGTCTTACAAGGAAATAGTTTACAAGGCCAATTTAATTGGCTTGTGGGGCACTATTCCAATAGTTCATTTCTTTGTAAGTTGTTACAAAGAATAGAAAAAATAATAGAACTAAGTCATGAGGATATGATCCAACAGCTTAGCAAAAGAGTAAGAGTTGCAACCTAAGTTGAAGGTATATAATAAGTTAGACTTAGAGAATTCCATAATTGGGTTTAACCTTTGTTGTAATGTACCATATATTGTTGTGAACATTATTTTAGTTTCTAATTTAGATAGTGAAGGATTTGATCCTTCTATATCAAAGAGGAGACTGAAGGAATTAAGGAATGAGTTCTTTAGTTGCTAATGGTATGCTTAACAAAAGATTGTACATATTGAATTCTCCACCATCACTAATGCACTTTCAACAAAATGAGAAAATTAGATAACCAAGAAGGTGCCATTTTATGGCATACATGACTTGGCCATATCTTTAAGAAGAAGATGAGCAAGTTAGATGCTCTCAAAGCATTAAATATTAATTGCATTGAGGACTTTCCTACTTATAAATCTTGTTTAAAGGAAAAAATGACCAATGCTTCTTTTTTTAGGACAAATGGAATGTTGTGAATGTCCTTTAGATTTGATCCATATTGATGTTTGTGGACTACTAAGAGTTAGTAGGAGAGGAGGCTGTTCTTATTTTATCACCTTCACCGTTGATTACAGTCGATTTGAACATGTGTAACTTATGAAGAATAAGTCCAAAGCATTTAAAAAGTTCAAAATGTATAGGAATGAAGTAGAAAAGTAATTGGTAATTAATATTAAAGTTGCTTGATTGGATCGAGGGGGAGAATACTTAAGTACCAAAATTCTTGGATTCTATAAAGGAGAATGAGACTCTTTCTCAATGGACTCCACCTAGCACTCCTCAACTTAATGGAGTAGCTAATAAGAGAAATTGTACCTTATTAGTTATGGTGCACTCTATGATAAGCTTCTTTGATGTACCTATATCGTTTTGGGGAAATGCTTTATAGATGGCGATGAAGTTACTAAGTGTAGCACTTTCAATATTGGTGCCTAAGTCGCCATATGAGATGTGTCATGGCGAAACACTCTCTTATCATTATCTAAAGGCTTAGGGATCTCATGCCTACATGCGACGTACAGTGAGAGATAAGTTGGATAATAGATCCGCCTTATGCAAATTTGTGGGATACCTAAGAGAGTCTATAGGTTATTAGTTTTAAGATCCCTCAGAATAAAAGGTGTTTTTCTTCAACGAATACCACCTTTTTAGAAATAGAATTTCTATAAGATAGAAAAGGAATTTTTGTTAAACTTGGGAAAGTTAAAAATGATTATCAAATCTCACAAGTGGTAGAAATAAATAAATATCAAAGAGCCTCACACACAACCTCTAAGAAGGTCAGACCCAATCAAGAAACAACATGAAAAGTTTGGATTTCATCATAAAATAGGTCAATTGGATAATGATTCAAAGGCTTTTGAGGAAACTATGTTAGACATAGACTTGGACATTGGCTAGATGCCATAAAATTCAAAATGGACTCTATGCACTCTAGCAAAATATAGAATTTGGTAGATCTATTAGAGGGAATAGTTCCCATTGGTTGCAAGTGGATCTATAAGCAAAAGCTAGGAGATAATGGAGAGGTGGTGACCTTTAAGGTACAACTAGTGGCAGAAGGTTATACTCAAAGACCAAGTATTAATTTTGAGGATACCTTTTCACCAATCATGATGCCTAAGTCCATTCAGATTTTTACTTGTCATGGTCACATAGTATGAATATGAGATATGACAAATGGATGTAAAAATTGCTTTCCTCAATGGAAATATTAAAGAAAAAAATTATATGGTGCAACTACAAGGTTTTACATCTAAAGGGAGTGAGCAAAAGTTTACAAACTCTAGAGATCCATTTATGGACTCAAATTAGTGTTCCAAACTTGAAACATACATTTTTGATAAGATAGTTAAGTCGTTTGGCTTTGTCAAATAGGTGTATGAACCTTATGTGTACAAAAGACTAATAAAAGTAGTATAATTTATTGTGCTTTATATCGATAACATTCTTCTCATTAAGAATGGAAAAGAAATGTTAAGAGTGTCCTAAAGCATAGTTATCTACACAATTCTCCATGAAGGATTTGGGAAAAGCTTCTTATGTATTGGGAATACATATCTATAGAGATAGATCAAGGAGAATGCTGAGGCTTTCCTAAATACTATTCATTGACATGATACTAAAGAGGTTTAGTATGAAAGAATCCAAGACTAGATTCCTCCCTTTGGGACATGATCTTCATCTCTCCAAGTTTATGGCCCCTTAGACTGATGTTGAGAGACATAGAATGTCTACTACATAACTTATGCGTCCACTACATAGAGTATATTATATGTTGTTCAATGTACAAAATTAGATGTGGCACACGTGCTAAGTTTTATGAGTTGGTTCCAGTTTAATCCTAGTGAATGTCACTAGATGGTAGTTAAAACATTCCTTAAGTACTTGAGAAGCACCAAGGACCTATTTTTGGTATACGAAAATAGAGAATTGAAACTCACAGAGGTTTTGAATTTTAATTTCCAATCTGATATAGATGACCTAATATCCACTTTTAGATACATATTTTACCTTATTGGTGGCATAGTTAGTTGGAAGAGTTCCAAAAAAGACACCATAGCCTAGATAACTACCGAGGTAAAACATATTGTGTTTTTGAAAACTACAAAAGAAGATTTTTGGATAAAAACTTCATCTAAGAGTTGGATATAGTGCCTAGTAATCATGAGCTCATGGTTGTCTTTGGAAGACAACTTAGGACTTGAGCTAAGATCTCATCAATGATCCAAATGTAGTAAATGCGATATCATTTGATGTACGATATCAATTGATAGAGGTGACAACTAAGTAGATAAAGTTGCCTTAAAAGAGAATTTAGAAGAACCAATGTACAAACCCCTAAAAGCAAATGGTTTATGAAGAACAACTTGAAAAGATAGGTCTCAAGGCCATAGGGCATTGGCTTTAGTGCAAATAGGAGATTGTTGGAATAGTATCTTAGCAAACCAATTAGATTAGCCTTATAAAACTATTTTCTTGTAAAACTATCTTGATTGAGTGATACTCTCTATACGAACATCTTCATCTTATGCTCATTATTTCTTCACAAGTATTTGGATTAAGCTTTTAGATCACACATGACTACGAGAATTGGTCATTTCAGTGGGTGGTGATCATGGAATAAGTCTTATATAGTTGTGATCTTATACTTTTCAAGTCATAGGATCTTATGAGATAGGGCATCTAAGGTTTGGATAAACTTGCACTAATGATATATTAATCCAACAGTTGGATGTTGCTCCATACCATGGGCAATACTTTGTTATTAGATAACAAAGCACTAAAGGCCTATTGAAGAATCCACTAGATAGTTGGAGTGGCAAGTTGGTAGTGGCAAGTTTTCTAGCTTATGCCAGTGCATATTATTAGTTCCCTGACTTGAGGATCCATGGTAATCTTGCATCGTTTCTCATGCTTTTGAAGGTTTGTGTGGCATTAGGATTCAAATATTTTCAAAATAAAATTGTTTAAACTAGCCCACACAACACCAAAGGTATCTAGACATACAAGGATTCAAATTTAGAAGAGAAAAATACCTGCGTGAAAGTACAAAATTCAAAGAGCAAGAAAACTCTCTTTAATAGTCAAATAGGCTCTTCATCGGCACAGAAGAATCACCACCAATTTTCCCCAATTTGGACTCCTCTATTTTGACTAACATTTTTACTGGAACTCCTAAACCCTTTGGAGATTATTCAAACCAAAGTTTAGGCTGATCAGAACACTAGAGGTATTCCCAAAAAAAGCAAAAACGGGCTGCTAGAAATTGCTCTTGTCAAGAGCAAAAACAACTAAAATAGATTGCCTCTAATGCAAAAGTCCACACACCAAAGATATGGCCTATTCTATATAGAAAGGTTGGAAAATCTATAGAGAATAAGAGGAGAAAGGTTGGGAATATTGAGGTGGAAGGAGGAGGGAGAAGGAAAGAGTGATGGAAGGCTAACAACTTAGATTCCTATTAAATAATATTATTGGGAGAAAATTACACAAAATGTGCACATCTCACATCTGCATATGGCTGGCCACTCTACCATATCTATATATAGGAGTGGTCACATACTTTCCATAAGGAGGTGATGCCAAGAGCCCCTTGCTTAGAGGGCCACTAACTTGTGATTTGTGAATTTAATTAAAGCACAAATTTCATCTAATGAAATATCTTGCAATTAAATTCTAATTCTTATTAAATGAACTCTTCATTAATAATTCTCCCAAAAATTATCTCTCCAAATTTGTTAAATTAAATACTTTAATTTAATTAATAATTATTTGATTTAACTCTTAAGACAAAGCACTTAACAATTTAAGCTAGTCAAAATTAACTCAACCTTTAAATCAATTTTGACCAATTGATTGTCATGTGACATCAATTATTTAACCTTTAATTAGTTGATCTTAATTTAACTCTTAAATTAATTTGATCAATTTAACATTTAAATTGATCAAGCCAAAATGATTACAAATTTGCCTAAAAAAAAAGGTCATGAATTTTCTGACTTTTGGAAAATTTCCCTTCTTTCAATAGGCCATGTTATTGGATTTTATGTGTGACCATTAAGTTATACCATTCATTGAACATGGTTCACAACTCCTTGTAACTTTTGGAATATCAAATATCCACTTTAGTTTAAACTTCTTTAAACTAAGTTACTTGATTTAACTAATCTTATTAATTAAAGAGTACCCAATCTCCCTGGTTGATGTCCTTCCTAAATCCTATGGAGCTCAACTAATTCATCAAAATGAATGGTCTTGAAGAACCATTCTAGTTTTATGCATACCATGCAAATACGATCCTTTTATCTTTTATCTCCCTAAAGAGGCTTAGGGTGAAATATTTGTCGACTGCCTAATAGCCTTGATGTTATGTTTCTACTCTTAATACTTGATTCCTTTTGTGATCACATCTTCAAAAATGCCTTCCCAAATTATCACATCACCTTGCACAAGGATTTTTTGGAATCGATCATTATAGAACACATAGGAGATGCACTCGCCATTCACAAAGATGATAAGTCAAATTCTATCTTAAATCTAACAAACCTCAATGCTAAGTAGCTCATACCTAATTTTAACATAAAAGACCCATTAGGTGGACAAGGAAGAACAAAGCATGAGGATTGGACACAAGGTTACCATGGACCCTCAGATCAGAGGACTAATAATCTGCAATAGCATAAATGGAAGTGCTTACCACTACCGACTTGTCACTACGGCTATCTTGTGGATTTTTTGAGTGGGTCATCAGTGCCTTATTCTCTAACAAGTACCCACCGACGTATGTCCATATCTCATATAGGATTGCTCATGAAATAGAGCAACATCCAATCCTTGGATTTATACATTGTCAGTACAGGTCTATCTAGATCTTAAATGCCCTATCTCATAAGATCTTATGACTTAAAAGATTTAATATCATGATCGTGTAAAATTTATTCCATGATCATCACCTAGTACCTAACCAAGTCCCGTAGTCTTGTGTGATCTAGGGGCTTCATCTAAATGCAAGTGAAGCAAATAAAGGGCATAAGATGAAGATGGCCATATAATGAATATCATCAAATCAAGATTGTCTTATGAGGAAATAGTTTACATGGCCATTCAAATTAGCTTGTAGGGCTCTATTCCAATAATCTCCCACTTGCCCTAAAGTGAATGCCCCTTGGCCTTGAGACCTATCTTCTCAAGATGTCCTTCAAAGGCCATTAGCCTTTAAGGGTTTAGATAGTAGTTTTGTTATATTTTCTTCTAACATAACTTTATCCACTTGGCTAGCACCTCTATCAATTGATATCATATATCAAATGATAATGCATTTACTATGTTTGGATCATTGATGAGATCTTTGCTCAATTCCTAAATTATCTTCAAAAGCTAATCGTAGGCTCATGCACGTTAGGCACTACAGCCAATTGTTGGATGAAGTAGTTTTCAAAATCACAAATTATTTATCCTCAGTGGTTGTCTCGACTATGGTGTCTTGTTACAACTTTTCCAACCCACCATGCTACCATTAAGGGAAAATGTAAATCCATAAATGGATTTATGGTCATTTACATTAGATTGGAAACTTGAATCCAAATACCCCTCAAGTTTCAATTTTCCATTGCCATATACCAAGAACATGTCCTTAGTTTTTCTTAAGTATTTCAGGATTATTTTTTATAGCCATCTAATGATTCTTACTAGAATTAGATTGAAACTTACTTGTAATTCTTAGTGAGTAGGCAACATCTGATCTAGTACATTGAACTGTATACATTATGCTTCAAATGGCAGAGGCATAAGGTATGTGAGACATTTTTCGTTTCTCTTTCTTATTCTTAGGGGCAATAGACTTTGAGAGACAAAGATCATGTCCCAAAAAGAGGAATCCCCTCTTGGATTCTTCTATACTAAATCTTTTAGTATCTAATCAATGTATAGGGTTTAGGAAAGCCCTAGTATCCTCTAAGATCTATCTTTATAGATACGTATACCTAATTCGTCGGATGCTTCTTCCAAATTTTTTCTAGAGAAATATTTGGTTAACCATGTTTTAGTATACTCTAACATTTCTCTCTCATTCTTAATGAGAAGAATGTCATCAACATAAAACACAACAAACTGCATACTACTTCTACTAGTCTCTTGCACATACATGGTCCATAAATATTTTTGATAAAGTCAAACAATTTGACTTTCTAATCAAAACACATGCTCTAAGTTTGGGATGCTTGTTTGATTCCATAAATAGACCTCTAGAGTCTACAAACCTTTTGCTCACTCCCCTTAGATGTAAAACCCTATGGTTGCTACATATGAATCCTTTTTTCAATGTCTCCATTGAGGAAAACTATTTTCACATCCATTTGTCATGCCTCATAGCCATAATATGCGGTTATGGAAAGTAAAATTTGAATGGACTTAGGTATAACAATAGGTGAAAAAATTTTCTTGAAATTGATATTGGGACTTTAAGCGTAATCTTTTGCCACTAGTTGCACTTTAAAAGTCACCACTTCTCCATGTACCATAAGCTTTTGGTTATAGATCCACTTGTAACCAACAAGAACTATTTCCTTTGGTGAATCTACCAAAGTTCATACTTTGTTTGAGTACATAGAGTCTATTTTGGATCTTATGGCTTCAAGCTAATGTCCCGAGTCTATGCTTAACATAGCCTCATCATAGGTTTTTGAATTGCTATCCGATTAGCTCATCTCATGAAGAAATCCAAACTTTTCAGGTTGTTTCTTTATTTGATTCGATCTTCTCAAAGGTTGTGTGTGAGGCTCTTTGATATTTATTTATTTCTACCACTGGTGCAATTTGATGATTAACTTGAACGTCACCATGTTCAACAGCAACACCTTATTTATCTTATAGAAATTCCTTTTTCAAGAAGGTGGCATTCTTTAAAACAAAACATCTTTTATTTCGAGGGATCTTAAAAAGAATAATTGTAGACTCTCTAAGGTATCCCACAAACTTGCACAAGGTAGATCTACTATTCAACTTATCTCTTACTATCTATTTCATATACGTAGGAGATTCTTAAACCTTGAGATATTGATAAGAGTGTGCTTTGTCATATCATATTTCATATGGTATCTTTGCTACTATTTTTAAGGTGTATCCCCAAAAGGATATAGACACATCAAAGAAGCTTATTATGGAATGTACTATGTCTAACAAGGTATGATTTCTCTATTAGAATAGTGCCCAACAAACCAATTAGATTGGCTTTATAAACTATTTTCTTGTAAGATAATGTTGATTAGATGATATTCATTATATGGCCATCTTTATCATATACTTCTTATTTACTTCACTTGTATTTGGATGAAGCCCCTAGGTCACATAAGATTATGGGACTTGGTCATGCACTAGGTGGTGATCATGGAATAAGTTTCACATGATCATGATCTTAAATCTTTCAAGTAATAGGATTTTATGAGATGGGGCATCTAAGATTCAGATAGACTTGCACTAACAAATCATAAATCCAATGGTTGGAGATTGCTCCATTGCAAGAGCTATTGCATGAGATACAAGTACATGTTATTAGGTGCTTGTTAGAGAATAAGGCACTGAAAACCCATCGGAGAATAACTAGGTAGCCATAGTGGCAAGTTGGTAGTAGCTAGTTCTCCTACTTACGCTAGTGCATATTATTAGTCCTTTGACCTGAGAGTCCATGATAACCGTGTGCCCATTCTTGATGCTTTAACTCTTCCTTGACCACCTGATGGGCTTTTTAGGTTGAAACTAGGTATGAGCTACCTAACATAGAGGTTTGTGTGAACCAATATGGAATCCAACTCCATGTCTTTGTGAAGGGTAAGTGCATCTTCTATGTGTTCTATAATGATCGATTTCAAAAAATCCTTGCACAAGGAGATGTGACAAATTTTGGCATAATTAACACTTTTTTTGAGTTTTTTGGCCTAATGTGAACCTCTAACGCCAAAATACATCTTACAACGGTAAAAAGTTAAACTTTCAAACAAATCTACATAAAAGCACCAAATCAAATCTAATATTCTAATTTTTAAATTCGGCTACAAGGTATAAACGTTTAATCTCCTACACAACCTATGTGCTCTTGGCTATTTCTTTCAAGAAATGTTGACTTATGAAGTTGAACAATATAATAGAGACTCTTCATGTTTTATGGTTAGTATTTTATAAAGTAATGTATAAAATATATAATATATATTACATAATTATTACATCATAATTTAATTGCGGCTAACCAACAGTTGAACTAATGAACCATAGTTCGGTAAAGTTTTATAGTTTAATGAATAGTTTAGTTTTTTAAACTTTCCTTTGTCATATAATTACTATGTTTTTAGAACTTTATATTTTGTACATAGCATTTTTTTTCATGAGGCATATAATCAGAAGCCGGATGTCTCTTAGGCGTGTAGCTTAGAAACAAAAATGAAAGAGAAGAAAAGAAAATGTTTCAGTGAGGTACCATAAAGAGTGCTTATGTTAGGTGCCCCGATTGCTTGTTGGGTGCTTTGGAAAAGTGCCTAGCTTGGGCGCCTTTCTAAGCATACTGGGCACTTAGGGAGAGCGCCTTCCTCAGGCACCTGTTTTGGGGTCCTGTGCTGGGCACTTGCACTAGTCGGCACCTGTTTAGGCTTCTTAAGTGCTTGTGGAGGGCGTTCAAGCTAGGTTCACGAGAACTACTTAAATTTAGTGTTTATTCAAAAACTTAGAGAGATTTTTTGATAGAGTCACGTGTTCACTCAGTGAATTTCTCAAGTTTTGAGCAATTGCATGATAAGACAGCACCAGGGAGGCTTAGAACCTCCTTTGATTATTCTTTGTTATGAGTTCCTTAAAAAGGTCATTATTAACGTATGTAGAACAGAACACAAGTAAATGATTAAGTCTCATAAATGGCAGTTCAATCGTAATAAATAATTGATTACGATTAGACTTATTGGGTGCCTCATTTATAAGGCCTTTTAATAATGCTTAGATGGCAATGTTCATTCAAACCATGCACCTCTTTCACAAGGTTTCATTGTGCTACTCAATGATTTAACTTGGAACATCATTAGATTTCTCACTTTTGAGGGCTTAGGAACTAATTATCATGATGGCTTATTATAAAGGATCTTATACTAAGGACGTTCGCCTTATTAGTTCACATATAGATAAAAGTTGATCATAGGCATGAGTCAAATAGCCATTTGGTGTTGAGGTATGAGGGGGAGTTGCAATGTTTCTCCTAGAAGGTCCCATGGTGGGCATATGTGCAGTGTATGAAGTAAGTATTTTTCTTAATTCTCTAAGATGTCTCCACCCTTCTTCAAAAAGGATTTGTGGGGGTTTTTTTTGGTTACCACATGCATCTAGAGGGCCATGTAATAGGTTTTCACTAGAGGGTTGCCACCAACCTAGAGGAATTACAATGGACATTTAAGAGTGGTTACCATATTTATCCTAAAGGCTAATGTAGTGGATTTTATGCAGAATAGTTGCAACAAACTTAGAGGGACTACAATAGGGTTTTTAGAGTAGCAACCTTATCAAATTGAGGTGAACAAGTGGGAAGAAACGATCCAAAAAAAAAAATGTGGTAAGAGTCAAGAGGAGCATCTACACTTTCTTTTTGAAGAATAACGTAAGGTGCATGATTCTTCTCTCTAAATCCAACTTTATGACATAAAATAAGATCCTAAGTATGTGGCGAATCAATTTATTTTATATGCTAAAAGTTTTAAATTCCATTGTGTGATTGGATCCTTGCTTGACCATATACCATAAGTGGTATCGGAGCTAATTTTAGGTCTAAATTTAGATATACTTTGAATTGATTCACATGTTGGATTGATTCATGACTCCAATTTCTTGATTCAATTAATGGATTAAAGATTTTGAAGTTGTTGCTTGTGGCTGTTAATGTGTTGGATTCAATTATATCAATATATGTGAGATGTTAATTTAGTTTAAGTTGGCATGAATTTGATTTATATTGCTAGATCTTGATTTGGCATGTGTTGATGATAAAATGTGATTTAGCACATTGTTAATTATGTAAAAGAGTTTTCACAATTTTTGGATTTAATTAATCAATCTTCTTCAAGTAGTTTATTCAATAGTGATTCAATATTGTTCTTGATTTTTTATGCATGATTAAGGAGTTTAATTTTCAGTTTTGAATTGTTTACAAATTGGAAATTTGTCAAAATGAGGATGAAATAATGTTTTGGAGGTGCCTATGAAAGCAAGATAGGTACTAAGATCTATAATCAAAACTTCAAAACATAAAATAACTAGTGCTTACAAGCATCCCAGAGATCTAATCATGCCTTGGATTCAAATTTAGATAGAGGATTACCTTGATAAGAAAATTTGAGATGAAACAAGTGAACACTTCACCAGTTCCAGAATCTATCTGCTCATGGCACAGCGAAAGGATTGCAACGATTGCCCTATCAAATCATCTCCAACAATTCTGGAAACATTACTGGAGATATAAAATACTTTGTAGAATCCCAAGTCAAAAGTTCAAATCGATTGACCACATGGATCGTCCTAGATAAAATCGTAAAGTCGGACCTCAGCAGAGAGCTTTCTAGAAATTGAGCAAGGCACACGTCTTGCCTCTATTGAAATAGTCCATACACCAATGAGACTTCCTAATTCTTTAGTTCATAAGGAGGAATAGAACCAGATAATTGACAATGAAGGAGGGCAAAAATTTGAAGGAGGAAGAAGAAAGAAGCTAAGCTTTCAACTTATCATATGCTAGCTTGCAAAAAGGGTTATTTTGGAGGGAAATGAAGAATCTAATCCTTCATACCTTTCGGTAAATCTAAATTCTCTCTTTGGCTGACCCCTTCACTATATCTATATATAGATGAGGATTTGTGTGATGCCATGGTGGCATCACACATTCCATGAGAAGGAAAAGGTGGCTAAGGGGTGCTTAGGTGGCAAAAGGAATCCAAATTTCATTTGAATTTCATTTGCATCTTAATTACATTTCGAATCTCATTTCAAATTAATTAAGATGCCATCTAAAATCTCATTTGAGTCTTCCTTCCAAAATTCATTCCTCCTAATTAATCAAATTAAACTCTTTAATTTAATTAATTATGCTTTGACTTAACTCTTTAAGTCAAACTAGCTTAACTCTCCAAACTCAATTATTAACTTGACTCTTTAAGTTAACTTGACCAATAGATGGTCATGTTGGCACCAAATAATTAACTCCTTAATTATTAGTCTAATTTAACTCTTTAAATTAGTTGATTAATTTAACACTTAAATCAATCAAGCTAAAATTGACCTTTAAACTTGGCACCAAAATTCATTCCATTAGGATAGAGAAATTCTTTTTCTATCTTCTTAGAAAATTCTCTCCATCAATTAGGAAGCTAATTGGATTATGTGTATGACCTAATAGGTTCTACCATTCATTGTACATAAACTCAAAACTCCTTCTGACTTTTAAATATCTTATATTTATTCTAGTTTAAAACTCCTTTTAAACTAATCAACTCAATTAAATTAATCTCATTAATTGAAAAGTACCAAATCTCCATGGTCAATGTCCAACCTCAAGCCCATGGAACCTAACGAATTGGCCAAAATGAATATTCTGGAAACCCATCATCGCTCTCGCATGCCATGCAAATATAGTCTTTTCATCTCTTATCTCTTGAAAAAATCTCAGGGCAAGATATTTGTCGGTTCCTCATTAGTCTTGATACTATGTCTCTAGTCTCAATGTTTGAATCCTTTTGCGTGACCTCACCTTTGGAAAATTTATTTTACAAATTGAAACACCATCTTGTGCAAGGATTTCTTGAAATTGATTATTATAGAACACATAAGAGATGTACTCGCCCTTCACAATAGCAAATAGTTGAATTCCATCTCAGATCATACAAATCTCTATGCCAAGTATCTCATACACGATCTCAACCTGAAGACCCATTAAGTGGTCAAGGGTGAGTCAAAGCATGAGGACCAAACACAAGGTTACCATGGATGCTCAAGTTAGAAGACTAATAATATGCACTAGCATAAGTAGGAAAACTAGCTATTACTGACTTACCACTTTGGCTATCTAGTAAATTCTTCGATGGGTCTTTAGTGCTTTGTTCTCTAACAATCACCTACTAACATGTACCAGTATCTTATAAAGTTGTTCATGGAATGGAAAAATCTCCAACCCTTAGATTTATGCATCATTAGTGCAAGCCTATCTAGATCTTAAATGCTCCATCTCATAAGATCCCACAACTTGGAAGTTTTATGATCACAACTGTGTGAGACATATTCCATGGTCACCAAACTAAGTCCTGCAGTCTTAGGTGATCTAAGGGCTTCATTTAAATGCAAGTGAAGTATAATAGAGTATAAGATAAAGATAGTCATATAAAGAATATCATTCAATCAAGATTGTTTTACAAGGTAATAGTTTGTACAATGTCATCTCATTGACTTACAGGCTACTATTCCAACAATCTCCCACTTGCCCTAAAGCTAATGCCTCATAGCCTTAAGACCCATGTTCTTAAGATGTCCTTCAAAGACCTTTTCCGATATGTGTTCTATCAGTAGATTTGCTATGTTCTCTTTAGAGGCAACTTTCTCTTCTCGAATGTTTCCTCTATCAACGATCTCTTAGATCAAATGATATCATCTTAATATATGCTTGGATTGCTGATGAGATCTTGGCTCTTTAGCTTATGCTACTTTTTTGTTGTTTTCATAGAAGAAAATGATCGGCTCAACAATGCTAGGGACTTTATTCAACTCTTGAATGAAGTTTTTCATCCAAACACCTTTCTTTGCAGCTTCTGAAGCTGCAATGTATTCTACCTCTATGGTTGAGTTAGCCTTGGTGTCTTGCTTGGAATGTTTTCAACTTACGATGCTGCCAATGAGGTAATATATGAATCCAGAAGTGGATTTGAGGTCATCTACATCAGGTTGAAAATTGGAATCCAAAAACCCTTCAAGTTTCAATTCTCTATTGCAATATACTAAAAATAAGTCCTTAGTTCTTCTTAAGTACTTCAGGATTATTTTTTTGACCATCTAGTGACTCTCATCGGTGTTGGATTGGAACTTACTTGTAACACTTAGTGAGTGTGCCATATCTGGCTTTGTACATTGAACCACACATATTATGCTCTTTATCGGCAAGGTATAGGGTGTTTAGGACATTCTTCATTTCTCCTTCTCCATCTTGGGGGCCATAAACTTGGAGAGATGAATGTCGTGTCCTATAGAAAATAATCCCCTCTTGGATTCTTTCATACTAAATCTCTTTAATATCTTGTCAATGTATAGGATTTGGGAAAGTCCCAACACGTAGGATACTTTTCCCAAATCCTTCATAGAGAATTGTGTAGATAACCATACTTTAGTGCACTCTAACATTTCTACTTTATTCCCAATAAGAAGGATGTCATCGACATATAGCATAATAAACTATACTAAACTCCCACTAGCCTTCTTGTAAATGCATAGTTCATACACATTTTTGACAAAGCCAAATGATTTGACTGTTTTGTCAAAATGTATGTTCCAACTTTGGGATTTTTGTTTGAGTCCATAGATGAACCTTTAGAGCTTGCAAACCTTTTGCTCACTTCTTTTGGATGTAAAACTATGTGGTTGCTCTATGTAAATTTCTTCTTCAATGTCACCATTGAGGAAAGCAGTTTTTACATCCATTTATCATATCTCATAGTCATAATATGCAGCTATAGCTAATAAGATCTGAATAGACTTAGGTATAGTCACCAGTGAAAAAGTTTTCTCAAAATTAATACCGAGGCTTTGCGTGTAATCTTTTGCCAGTAGTCACTCCTTAAAAGTCGCTACTTGACTATCTACCCTAAGTTTTCACTTATAGATCTACTTGCAACCAATAGAAACTATACCTTTTGGTGGTCCTACCAAAGTCCATGCTCTGTTTGAGTACATGGAGTCCATTTCGGATCTCATGGCATCAAGCCAACATCCTGAATCTATGTCCAACATAGCTTTCTCATAAGTTTTTGGATCCTCATCCGACTAACTCGTCTTTTGAAGAAACTCAAACCTTTAAAGTTGGTTCTTGATCCAATCCAACTTTCTCAAAGGTTGTGCACTAAGTTTTTGCAATTCTATTATTTCTACTACTTGTGGGATTTCCTAATCATCTTAAACTTTATCAAGCTCAATAACAACGCCTTTTCTATCTAATAGAAATTTCTTTTCCAAAAAATGGGCATTTCTCGAGTCAAACACCTTTTTGTTCTGAGGGATCATAGAAGCAAAATCTCATAGACTCTCTTGAGTATCCCACAAACTTGCACAAAATGGATCTACTATCCAATTTATTCCCTATTATATGTCTCACGTAGGTGAGAGATCCTCAAACCTTTAGATAGTGGTAAGAGGGTGCTTTGTTGTGCCATATCTCATATGGTGTTTTTGGCACTAACTTTCAAGGTACTATATTTAGTAGCCTCGCAGCTATTTCTAAGGAGTATCCCCAAAAGGATATGGGTATATCAAAAAATTTCATCATGGAATATGCCATGTCTAATAAGGTACAATTTCTCCTCTTGGCTACTCCATTAAGAGAAAATCCCATTCTCTTTAAGAAAATCCAAGAGTTTGGCACTTAAGTATTCTCCCCCTCGATGTGATTGAAAGGCTTTAATACTAAGTTATTTATGCTTTTCTATTTCATTCTTGTACTCTTTGAACTTTTCAAAGGCCTCAAAATTGTACTTCATAAGGTACACATGTCTGTACCAACTATGGTCACCGGTGAAAGTAATGAAGTAAGAATAGCCACCTCTCTCATTAACCCTTAGTGGTCTACAAATGTCTGCATGGATCAAATCCAAAAGACTTGTGGATCTCTCCATTTGTCCTACAAGGGGAGCCTTGGTCATTTTTCCCTTCAAACAAGATTCACAAGTGGGAAGATTCTCAATGCCACTAACTTTTAGTACTTTGAGAGTTTCAAATTTGCTTATCCTATTCTTCGAGATATAGCCAAATCTTGCATGCCACAAGATGGCATCTTCTTAGATATCTTACTTTTTTTTATTTGTTTGAGTATGTATTAGAGAAATGGGAAAATCTAACATGTACAATCTATTAACTAATGTATATTGTGTAATTAAGGAATCATTCCTCAATGCTTTCAACTTTCCATTTGATATTGAAAAATTAAATCCTTCATTATCTAGAACAAGAATTGAAATAATGTTCTTAAGAAGATTATATACATAGTAAATCGGATCAAGAACAAAACAAGAATTTCCTAAGTCTAATGCTATTACGCCTTGGACTTCGACTGTAACTCTTACCCATTTCTAAGATAGAGAATCATATCCTCTTCACATAGACTTCTTCTTTTTTCCATCTCCTATAATGAATTATAGAGGCGAGATCCACATGCCGTATCAAATACCCATGAGGAAGAATTAGTTGTCAAATACACCTCAAAGAAATAAATACCCTTTTCAACAGTAGCTAGGTAAGCTTTGTAGTTTTTTTTCCAATGACCCTTTTCACCATATTGGAAATAATTTACATCAATTTTAGCTTTCTTTTTAACTCTCCTAGAACTCTTCTCGAGTTACTTCTCTTTTGAGGAAGAACTCTTCTTCCTCCTACCTCCCTTTCTAAGGCCCTAGGACCCTTAGACTTGGAGGAGAATGCCATCATAAAAGATTTTTCTTTTCTCATCATCACTTCTGTGATCACTAACATGTTCACCAATTTATTGATTGTAACTATTTGCTCGAACATATTAAAGTTTACAATGAATTGGTTGAATAAGGGTGGTAATGATTGGAGGATCAAATTCACATAAATGTCATTATCTATATCATGTCAAGTTGTCTAAGCTTTTCGATGAGTCCAATCATCTTTTGCCTATGATCATGGACACTTACCCCTTCATTTATTGTTATCCTAAAGAGCTCTTTACACAAAGCAAACCTTTTGTGTCTTGTTTGAAAACCACACAACTCTTGTAGGTGCATGTAGATCTTAGAAACTTGTTTCATGTGCTCATGAGTATTTTAGAGCTCATTATTCATAGCTGCAAACATGAGAAATCTTACTTGTAGATCATTATCCATAAATTTTGTGAACACTTCACTAACCTCATCGATTCCATTATCACCTAAAGTGTTCAGTGGACTTTGATCAAAAACATATGTCCTCTTATCGGAGTTAAGAATTATCCTAATGTTTCTCAACCATTCTTGGAAGTTAGGCTTAGTATGTTTATTGGTTTCCAAAATGCATGTGGGTGGATTTTTAGCCATTTGTTTGTTGAAGATTTCAAAATCCTACATGAAGTAAAAAAAGAGAATTAACATGTGATTGAGTTTGATATTATGAATATGTTCATGATTTTTCAACCATATTTTTCTTTCACTATTTTATCAAATCCTTCACCCTTAAGAAGAATTCAGGAAATCACATTTTCTAGTGATAATCAAGGTCCCAATGACTTGCCAATGGACCTCTGTGACTGAGTGCCATCCACGAGCAATCAAAGGGTAAGCAACTTTTGCTAATTGTATCTCTTGCAACTCTTGATATATTTTGCCTCACTTTTCATATAAACCTACATGACCGTGCACCATCTATACTACTAAGTGTTAAGTCAAACCCACAAATAAAAATTTATCTCAAGATGGTCTCACGACATCCTTTGTGACAGAGTGCTAATGCATAAGGGTTCCCAAGTCAAAGGTGCATTTCATGCTAAGTGTATGCTCACAACTTTTTTCCTAAGTGTGACCCCCATGAATGAATGCCATCACACAAAATTGATAGCATCATCATGGCATACACTATTGGTGGAAGGCTTGGATTAATTATAACTCTTTTAATTTGTATCTATTTTGACTTAATATTTGAAAATACTTAAACGTTCTAAGTGGAGGTTTTTTTGCTTGCAAAGATCTCAACATTTTATCTTCCTATTTAGGTTCTCTAGATCCTAATCATATATACCATATATTAATAGGATATAGAAAGTGTAAATAAGTAAATAGCCCAGCATGCTCCTAGGTTGGGATGACAATGAGCCTAACCAAGTAATGCACTTAAAACCATGGGTATATCACTTTGATTGATTTTAAGTGGGTTGAATTAAACTAAACTATTACATGAGTATATCCCATACATTCATGGATCTTCAATTGGCTTCCATGTCTCCATTGGACTCCTTGCTCCATGCAATATTTACCTGAAATGGAAATTTTCACACCTAGTGGTTCTACTCTCATAACTTTTACAAGATAAAACAAGAGATATGCAAGTACCATTTAATACAAAATATTTCAACAACTTCGAAACAAATAAAATTAATTTAAAAGGCTCATGATCATCCCCATTCATTCACCATTCATTCAACAATTAAATGAATAATAAATAAATCAAGAATTAATAATTAATTCCAATGATTAAATGCTCATCTCATAAACAAATAATTGAACCATGCATAACACTTTTGCCATTAATTGGTGATCAACTTTAACCAATTTTTAAAAGCATTTAAATATGTCAAACATAATTTTAAGGCAAAGCACAACACTTGTGCAACTAATGTGTGTGGAGCAAAAACTTGTTGAGCATTAAAGGAGTTGAGAAAACAACTCAAAGCTCACCAAACACCCTTAAAACCAGGCTACCTGGCAGCCCTTGGTGCACGGCTGGGTAGTCTATGTGCACAGTGTGTGCATGTTGCCCGACCAACGCCTAGATTGTACCGACAACCTTGGCTTTTGAGGTATAAGGCTTGCCAAGTGTGTTATCTATTTAACTTTCATGCACCAATAATTTTAGAACATGTTTTCAATATCATAACACATATTTTAGATCAATTTATAGATTTAAAACACCTTTTAAAACTGGAAATACGAGTGCTCAAACATACTTTCAAAATTTAGAAAAAATAAGAATCAAATTCTTCAAAAATCTCCAACATAATTCCAATCATATTGGATCCAAAATAGACCAAAACTCTTTTAGTCATAAATTAACATGCAATATCAACATATAATATCAATTAATGCCAAAACACCTTTCAACAGTAATCACTATGAATTAAAACATACTAACTACGTGAATTAATACTTAAATCACAAAATAGCATGCTTTTAATTCATCAATCAAGGAACCACATACAAATGAACCAAATTCCCCAATCTATCATTTGAATCGAGAATATGGTGATGAATATCAATCCATCAAATGAATTGATCAACCAAGCAAAACCCAAATCTAAGCATGAATTAGGCTTTGATACCATTTGAAAGCAACACAGGCACTAGGATCAAAACATAAAATAACTAGTGCCTAAAAGCATCCCAGGGATCTAATCATATTTTGGATTCAGGCTCAAATATAGGATTAACTTGATAAGTAAATTTGAGATGAAAAAAGTGAACACTTCACTAGTTCCAAAATCTATTTGCTCGTGGCACAATGAAAGGATTGTGACAATTGCCCCATCAAATCATCTCCAAAAATTTTGGAAACATTACTAGAGATATAAAACACCTTATAGAATCTCAAATAAAAAATTTAGATTGATTGGCCACATGGATCATCCTAGAGAAAATCGCAAAGTTTGACCTCGCGCAAAGAGCTCTCCAGAAATAAAGAAAGGCACATGTGTTGCCTCTATTGAAATAGTCCACACACCAATTAGACTCCCTAATTCTCTAGTTCATAATCAAGAATTGAACCAGAGAATAAACAATGAAGAAGGCCAAAAATTGGTAGGAGAAGGAAGAAAGAAGCTAAGCTTTCAACTCATCAAATGCTAGCTTGTAAAAGGGGTTATTTTGGAGGGAAATAAAAAATCTAATCCTTCAAACCTTTTGGCATATCTAAATTCTCTCTCTAGCCAACTCCATCACTATAGCTATATATAGATGTGGATTTTTGTGATGCCAAGGTGGCATCACACATTCCATGAGAGGGGCGGCGGCCAAAGGGTGCTTAGGTGGCAAAAGGAATCTAAATTTCATTTGAATTTTATTTGCATTCTTAATTACATTTGGAATCTCATTTCAAATTAATTAAGATGCCATCTCAAATATCTTTTAAATCTTACCTCCAAAATTCATTCCTCTTGATTAATCAAATTAAACTCTTTAATTTAATTAATTATGCTTTGACTTAACTCTTTAAGTCAAACTAGCTTAACTCTTTAAGCTTAATTATTAATTTAACTCTTTAAGGTAACTTGACCAATTGATGGCTATGTTGACACCAAATAAATCCTTAATTATTGGTCTAATTTAACTCTTTAAATTAGTTTTTTTATTTAACACTTAAATCAATCAAGCCAAAATTGACCTTCGAACTTGGCACCAAAATTCAATCCAGTAAGATAGAGAGATCCCTTTTCTAACTCCTTAAAAAATTCTCTCCGTCAATTAGAAAGCTAATTAGATTTTTTGTATGACCCAATAGGTTTTACCATTCATTGGACATGAGCTCACACTTCCATGTGACTTTCAAATATCTTAGATTCATTCTAGTTTAAAACTCCTTTTAAACTAGTCAACTCAATTCAATTAATCTCATTAATTGAAGAATACCCAATCTCCATGGTTGATGTCCAACCTCAAGCCCATGGAGCCTAACTAATTATTTGAAATGAATATTTTGGAGAACCATTATCGCTTTATGTGTGTTATGCAAATACATTCCTTTCATCTTCTATCTCTTAAAAGAGGTTCAGGCCAAGATATTTGTTAGCTCCCCATTAGCCTCAATACTACGTCTCTATTCTCAATGTTCAAATTCTTTTGTACGATCTCACATTTGGAAAACTCTTTTTTCAAATTTTCATTCCACTTTGCGCAAGGAGTTTTTGGAATCGATCATTACAAAACCCATACGAGATGTACTCGCCTTTTACAATAGCAAAGAGTTAGATTCCATCTTGGATCTCACAAACCTCCATGTCAAGTAGCTTATATCCAATCTCAACCTAAAAGACCCGCTAAGTGGTTAAGGATAAGTTAAAGTATGAGGATCAAACATAAGATTACCATTGATCCTCAAGTTAGAGGACTAATAATATACATTAGTGTAAGTAGAAAAATTAACCACTACCGATTTGCCACTTTAGCTATCTAGTGGATTCTTCTATGGGTCTTCAATGCCTTGTTCTCTAATAAGCACCCACTAACATGCACCTATATCTCATATAGTTGCTCGTGGAATGGAGCAATCTCCAACCTTAGATTTATGCATTATTAGTGCAAGCCCATCCAGATCTTAGATGCCCTATCTCATAGGATCCTATGACTTGGAAGTTTTGAGATCACAATCATGTAAGACTTATTCCATTATCACCAAATCAAGTCCTATAGCCTTAGGTAATTTAAGAGCTTCATCTAAATGCAAGTGAAGTATAATAGAGCATAAGATAATAGTGGCCATATAGAGAATATCATTAAACTAAGATTATTTTACAAGATAATAGTTTGTGTAAGGCCAATCTCATTGGCTTACAGGGTTCTATTCCAATATCCTATGGTTTTTAGTTCACAAAATTACACAAAATATACATGATTGTGCCCTTTGGTGCCAAGGCTGTCGCCTATTAAACATCTCTTAGCATAGCAGTGCTTGCATTGTGCGGTAGCCTGCTATGCCTTTAGGTGGCCGATTGGAGTAGTAGCCCATCCAAGGCTGCCTAATATGTTTTGGTGCATTTTTTCAAGCAAAATTTCATTATTTTGTTCAATTTTGATACATAAGTGTCATGTAACTCAAATTAATGTTGAACATTTTTTATATGCTTTAATATCAAGTTTAAGATGCTCCTCAAGGTTTCGCAAAATTATGTTACATAATTGTTATTCTAGCTTTGCTAGTTGTTAATTGTTTATGTAATAAGCTTTTAATTATTGATTTCAATGTCAAAGCTTATTATCATTTCTTTAATTGTTGAATGTATGATGTTATAGATGAATGGGGATGAACATGAGCCTTTAATTTGATTAAAATTGTTTCAATATTGATTGAATGAGTTGTAATTATATGGGGCTTACATGTCTCTTAAATTTCATCATGTAAATGCCTTTCTTATTATTGTAATAGGAGTATAACATTTAGGTGGTAAGAGTTTCCCCTTCTTGTAATTGTTGCAAGAGGCAAAAGAGGCCAAGGAAAACTTGGAGGCTTGAAGACCCACAAATGCATAAGATGTATTCATGCAATAGATAGGATCTATTAATTTAATTAATCTAAATCAACTAAGTGGTACACCTATGACTCTAAGTGCATCACTTAGTCAAGGCTCATTCCTATCCCAAGTTTAGATGATGTTAGGTTTATTTACTTATTTATGCTTTCTTTATCATTTGATGTATGGTGATGCATTCTTAGGATAGAGAATCTAATAAGCAAAGATAAAAATGATGAGATCTTCCAAGTAAGAAAATTCCTCACTCAAAAGACTCCAAGTTCAAACAATATTAAATCAAAATGGATAACATTAAATAGGGTATAATAAATATCCATACCTTTTACCTATAGGTATGTAACATAAGACACTACTACAATTATGTATTTTGTCTCACAAATCATAGAACACATTTTTAGTGGAAAGCTATGATCACTACGTTAGCATGAAATGCATTTTGATGTGACTTGGCTATGACATTATCTCATGAGTCATGGAATGATCATAGTTGAGTGCACAATTAAAGAAGGTTTAGTAGTTTTAACTTAACATCTAATAATATAAATATCGCACGATTCACAAGTCTACATGAAAATAAGGAAAAATATATTAAGAATTGTATAAAGATGCAATTGGTAAAATTTATCTACTTTAAGGTCATAAGGCAAACATGCTTGAACAATATGATTTCCTGAATTTCTCATTGGTAAGAAATTTGAAAAAATGGTAGGAGAAGAACATGCTTGAAATATGATAATCCTATTTTCTAATATCAAAATTCAATTAAATGTTTATATTCTCTTCCTTAGTTTTTGTAGATTTTTAAAATCTCCATGAAGGCTAAAAATCTACTAAGTATCATTTTGGAAACTAATAAACTAACCAAGCTAAACTACCGCAATTGGCTAAGAAACCCCAAGACTATTCTAGATTCTAAGAAAAGGACATATGTCTTGATTGACTCAAGGTCCGCCATATAACATTGGGGACAATGTCGATCAAGAGGTTCATAAATCATTTGCAAAATAGGTAGAGGATGACATCCAAACCCATTGCCTCATGATCGCATCAACGTCCAATGAACTCCAAAAGTCTTATGAAAACTTGAAAATTGCCATGGAGATATATTTGCGTTTACTAAAGTTGTATGGTGTGTGAATAAGGTATGAGAGACACATATTGTAAAAAGAGTTTTCTAGGGCAAGAATAGTTGAGGGTTCAACTATCCATGACCATGTTCTAAAGATGATAAGACTTGTTGGAAAGCTTACCAACTAAGAGGTTGTCAGGAACAATGACCTCTATATAGATTTAATCCTCTAATCATTGCTGAGTTCACTTGACTAATTTGTGATGAGCTTCAATATGTCCAAGCAAAAGGTAACAATCAAAGAATTGGTTATTATGTTGGTAACTATTGAGGCCACTTTGAAGAAAGACAAACCTTTAATGATTGCATCCTCTTCCTTTCTAAAAGCCCAAAAGGCAAGAAGAAAGTGGGGTAAGAAGAAGAAGGGTTCTTCCTATATGGGGAAACAAACATTAAAGGCTTCTAGTGGAGTCAAGAAAAAGAAAAAGAATAAAAGGATGCAACTTGTTTCTATTTTGGCGAACTAGGGCTTTGGAAGTGTAATTACATGGAATAGCTTGCTATCTTAAGGAATGGTATGTTGTTTATTAAAGTGTGCTTTACAAAAAATTCTTCCTTATGAATATTTCATACCACATGTGATTCTCACCTTTGTAATTCATTATAGAGGATGGAAAGAAAAAGAAGTCTTAATGATCAAGATATAATTCTCCACCTTGGGAATGGAGAAAGGGTTGCAAAAGCTAAAGGCATAGTCAAGTTGGACTTGGGAAATTCTATGATTGTATTAGATCTTTGCTATTATCTACCTAATCTTGTTAAGAATATCATTTCAATTTTCATTTTAGATAATAAAGGATTTGATTATTCAGTCAAAGATAGAAAATTTAGGGCAACAAAGAATAGTTCTTTAATTGCTTGTGGTACATTGAATAATAGATTATACATTCTAGATTATCTATCATCTCTAATGCATATTCAACAAAACAACAACAAAAAAAAGAAAGATAATCAAGAAGATGCCTATCTTTGGCATGCAAAACTTGAGCATATTTTCAAGAATAGGATGATCAAGTTAGTAGCCCTAAATTCATTAATTGTTAGTGGGTTAGAAGACTTAGCTACTTGTGAATCGTGTTAAAATGAAAAATGACCAAGACTCCATTAGTTGGGCATATAGAGTCTATATATATGGGCCTCTAAGAGTTTTTACAAAAAGAGACTATTATTACTTCATCACCTCTATTGATATCACTCAATTTGAACATGAGTATCTTATCAAGTACAAGTACAAAGCCTGTAAAATCTTCAAAGATTATAGGAATGAAGTAGAAAAGCAACTAGGACTTAGAATCAAGGTTCTTCAATTGAATCAAGGAGAAAAATATTTAAGTACCATATTCTTAGATTATCTTAGAGAGAGTAAGATTTTCTCACAATGAACTCCTCCTAACTTACCCCAACATCAAGGAGTAGCCAAAATGAGAAACCGTATTATGTTGGACATGGCATAGTTTATAATGAGCTTCACCTATGTTCTTATCTTCTTTTAGGGATATTCTATTGATATGACAATGAGGCTACTAAACGTAGTACCTTCAAAGCTGGTGCCAAAGACCCCACATGAGATGCGGTATGGCAAAGCACTTTCTTGTTCTTATTTAAGAGTTTAGGGGTCTTCCACTTATGTAAAAGATTAGTAGGAGACAAGTTTGATGCAAAATCCACCTTGTCCAAGTTTGTGGGATGCCTAAACAAGTCTTTAGATTACTTTTTCTATGATCCCTCGTAACAAAATATGTTTATCTCAAGGAATGCCATGCTTCCAGAAAATAAGTTTCTATTAGATAGAAAAGTTGTTATCGTTGAACTTAATGGGGTTTAATATGATCAATGTATCCCACAAGAGATAGAAACATGAAAGCATCCTGAGCCTAGTACACAACTTCCTAAAAGATCGAATTAGATCAAGAAATAATTGAAAAGGTTCAGATTCCTTCATGAGAAGAGTCAAATGGATAGTAATTCAAAGACCTATGAGGAATTCATGTTGGACATAGATTTAGGTCATTAGCTTAAGGCCATGAAATCAAAAATAGACTCCATGTACTTTAATAAATAAAGTATGGGCTTTGATAGATCCATCGAAGTGTATAGTACCCACTGGTTCCAATTGAATCTATAAGCAAATGCTTGGAGTTCATGGAGAGGATACCACTTTTATGGCTAAACTTGTGGTATAATGTTATACTTGAAAACCTAGTATTAACTTCAAGGAAACCTTTACACCAATCATTATGCCTAAGTCCATTAGAATTATGCTTATCATAGCCACTTACCATGACTATAAAACTTGGAAAATGGATGTAAAGACCACATTTCTCAATGAAAACATTGATAAGAAATTTTATATGGTGCAATCGAAAGGCTTCATATTCAAACAAAGTGAGAAAAAGGTTCGCAAACTCTAACAGTCCATTTATGGACTTCAACAAGCATCCCAAAATTGGAACATACATTATTATAAGATAGTCAAATCATTTAACTTCATAAAAAATGTGAATGAACCATGTGTGAATGAAAAGGTTGGTTGGAGTTTGATTCAATTTATTGTGCTCTGTGTTAATAACTAAAAGCAGGATAGGCACCAGGATCTAAAATTAAAATTTAAAAAAAAAAATAACTAGTTCCTACAAACAAAAAAAGGATCTAATTATGCCTTGGATTCAGATTTAGATATAGGATTATCTTGATAAGCAATTTGGAGAAGAAACTAGCAAACACTTCATCGGTTCCAGATTCTACCTGCTCACAGCACAGCAAAAGGATTGCGACGATCACCCTACCAAATCACCTCCAAAAATTTTGAAAACATTGCTGAATATATCCAACACCTTGGAGAATCTTAAGTTAAAAATTCAGATCTATTGGGCATATGGATCGTCCTATATAAATTCATAAAGTTGGACCTCGTGTAGAGATTGAGCGAATGACATGTCTTGCCTCTATTGTGATAGTCCATACACTAATAAAGCTTCCTTAATTCTCTAATGCATAAGCTAGAATAGAACCATAGAATGGGCATGAAGGAGGTCAAAAATTGGCAGGGGGAGGAAAGAAAAGCTAAGCCTTCAACACATGAAATGCTAGCTTGCACAAGAGGTTGATTTTGGAGGGAAAAATAAAGAATCTAATTCTTCACACCATTTGCACACGTCTTTCTCTCGCTAGCCATTTACCACACTACATCTATATATAGGTGTGGATTTGTGTGATGCCAAGGTGCCATAACATGTTCCATGAAAGGGGGGAGGCAGGATGGCCAAGATGCCAAGGTAGCAAGAGAATCTAAATTTTATTTGAATTTTATTTGCATCTTAATTACATTTGGAATCTTATTTGAGCCTTCCCTCCAAAAATTCATTCCTCCAAATTAATCAAATTAAACCTTTTAATTTAATTAATTATGCTTTAACTTAACTTTTTAACTCAAACTAGCTTAACTCTTTAAGTTTAATTGTTAACTTAACTCTTTAAGTTAACTTGACCAATTGATGATCATGTTGGCACCAAATAATTAACTCCTTAATTATTGGTCTAATTCAACTCCTTAAATTAGTTGATCAATTTAACAATTAAATCAATCAAGCTAAAATAAGCCTTCAAACTTGGAAAAATTATTGGAGATAGCCAACACCTTTTAGAATTTTGAGTCAAAAATTCAGATCAATTGGTTATCTAGATTGTCCTAGAGAAAATAACAGTGTTGGACTTCACACATGAAGCTCTCCAGAAATAGAGCAATGCACACATCTTGCCTCTATTGAAATAGTCCACACATCAATGAGATCTTTCTAATTCTCTAGCTCATGAGCTGGAATAGAACCAAAGAATTCATGGTGGAGGCTAAATTTGGGGTAAGAAATGAAGAAAGAATGAAGAATCTAATTCTTCACACCATTTGTCATGTGCACGACCTCTTCTCTTTATATATCTATATATAGAGGCTGAAAATGTGTGATGCCAAGTTGGCATCACACAATGCATAAAGGGGGTTGGCCAAGTGGGGTTGCTTAGGTGGCAAAATTTGAATCCAAATTTTATTTGAATTTCATTTGCATCTTAATTACATTTGGAATCTCATTTCAAATTAATTAAAATGCCATCTCAATCTCATTTGAGTCTTTCCTCAAAAATTCATTCTTACTTAATTAATCAAATTAAAATTTTTAATTTAATTAATTATCCTTTCACTTAACACTTTAAGTCAAACTAGCTTAACTCCTTAAGCTAAATTCGTTAACTTAACTCTTTAAGTTCACTTCACCAATTGATGGTTATGTTGGCACCAAATACTTAAATCCTTAATTATTAGTCTAATTTAACTCTTAAATTAATTGATTAATTTAATACTTAAATCATTTAAGCCAAAATTGACCCTCAAAAGTTAGTCCCAAAAAATTGGTCCACTAGGAAACACCATTTTCTAACACCTTAGAAAATTCTACCCCTTAATGAGGAAGCTAATTGAATTTTGCGTATGTTATATTCATTCTAGTTTAAAACTCCTTTTAAACTGGTCGACCTAATTCAATTAATCTCATTAATTGAAGAGTACTCAATTTCCATGGTCGATGTCCAACCTCAAGCCCATGAAGCACAACAAATTGGTCGAAATGAATATTCTTGAGAACCATCATCACTCTATACATGCTGCAAATACATTCCATCCATCTCCTATCTCCAGAGAAAGGTTTAGGGTAAGATATTTTTCAGCTCCCCATTTGCTTCGATATTATATTTCTATTCTTAATGTTCGAACCCTATTGTGTGGCATCACCTTTGGAAAACTCCTTTTCCAAATTGTCACAGCACTTTGCGCAAGGATTCCTAGGAATCAATCATCATAGAACATATAGGAGATATACTTGCCCTTCACAATAACAAGGAGTCAGATTCCATTTTGAATTTCACAAATGTCCATGCTAAGAAGTTTATACCCAATCTCAACCTCAAAGACCTGCTAGGTGGTCAAGAATGAGGTAAAGCATGATGACCAAACATAAAGTTACCATGGATCCTCAATTCAGGTGACTAATAATATATACACTAGCGTAAGCAAAAGAACTAGCCACTACCGACTTACCTCTTTGGCTGCCTAGTAGACTCTCGTATGGGTCTTCAGTGCCTTGTTCTCTAACATGCACCCACTAACATGCACCCATATCCTATACAGGTGCTCATGGAATGGAGCAATCTCCAACCATTGGATTTATGCATCATTAGTGTGAACCTATTCGGATCTTAGATTCCCTATCTCATAAGATCCTATGACATGGAAGTTTTAAGATCAAAATTGTGTAAGACTTATTCCATGGTCACCAAACTAAGTCCCACAGGCATAGGTGATCTAAGGGCTTTATCCAAATGCTAGTGAAGAGAAATAAGGCATAAGATGAAAATGGCCATATCAAGAACATCATTCAATCAAGATTGTATCACAAGTGAAATAGTTTACAAGGTCAATTTTATTGGCTTGTAGGGAACTATTCCAATAATCTCCTACTTGCCCTTTGGCCTTGAGACCCATTTTTATAAGATGTCCTCCAAAGACATTTATCGTTTAGAGGTTAATATAGTCATTCTATTATATTCTCTTTTGAGGTAACTTTTATCCACTCAATTGTCACTTCTATCAATTGATATCATATATCAAATGATAATGCATCTAATGTGTTTAGATCACTGATGAGATCTTAGCTCAAGTCCTAAATTTTATTCCAAAGAAAATCGTAGGCTTATGCATGCTAAGCACTTCATCCAACCCTTGGATGAAGTTTTTATCCAAACACCTTCCTTTGTGGTTTCCAAAACCACAAAGTATTTCACTTTAGACGTTATCTAGGCCATGGTGTCTAGTTGGAACTTTTCCAACACACTATACCACCATTAAGGCGAAATATGTATCCAAAAGTGGATATTAGGTCATCTACGTTTGATTGGAGACTAATATCCAATAACTCCATAAGTTTCAATTCTCCATTGTCGTATACTAAAAACATATCTTTAGTTCTCCTTAAGTACTTTAAGATTATTTTTGTGGCTAACTAATGAATCTCACCAAGATTGGATTGGAACCTATTCGTAATGTTTAATAAGTGTACCACATTCAATCTTATACATTGAACAGCATACAATTATGCTCTATGTAATAAATGTATAAGGTATGTAAGACATTTTGTGTCTCTCATTGATAGTCTAAGGGGCCATAGACTTGGAGAAACTATAATCACATCCTAAAAAGGAGAAATCCCCTCTTAGATTCTTCCATACTAAAACTCTTTAGTATTTTGTTCAATGTATGAGATTTAAGAAATCCTCAGCATCTTCCTCGATTTATCTCTATAGATATGTATTCCCAATACGTAGGATGCATTTCCTAAGTCCATCATGGAGAATTGTATAGATAACAATGCTTTAGTACACTCTAACATTTCTACCTCATTCCCAATGAGAATAATGTCATCGATATAAAGCACAATAAACTGCATACTACTCCCACTAGCCCACTTATACACAGATAGTTCATACACCTTTTTGACAAAGCTAAATAATTTGACTATTTTATCAAACATATATGTTCAAAGTTTGAGATGTCAATTAGAGTGCATAAATAGATCTCTAGAGTTTGCAAACCTTTTGTTCACTCCATTTGAATGAAAAATCTTGTGGTTGATCCATATAAATTTGTTTTTCAATGTTACCAGTGTGGAAAGTAGTTTTCATATCCATTTGCCATATCTCATAGCCATAATAGGCATGTATAGCAGTAGAATCCAAATGGACTTAGGCATAGAGACTGGTGAAAAGATTTCCTAAAAATTGATACTGGGTATTTAAGTGTAATCCTTTTCCACTAGTCATGCCTTAAAAGTCACCACACCTTTATTTACCCCAAGTTTTTGCTTATAGATCCCCTTATAACCAATGGGAACTATTCCCTTTGTTGGAACAACCAAAGTCCATACTTTATTTGAGTATATGGAGTCCATTTCAGATCTCATGACTTCAAGCCAATGTCTCGAGTCTATGTCCAACATAACTTCATCATAGGTCTTTGGACCTCTATTCAATTGACCCATCTCATGAAGAAATCCAAACCTTTGGGTTACTTCATGATCAAGTATGACCTTTTTAGAGGTTGTGTGTGAGGCTCTTTGATATTTATTTATTTATATCATTTGTGGGATTTATTGATCATTTTGAACTTTATCATGTTCAATTACAATGCCTTTTCTATCTTATGGAAATTTCTTTTCCAAAAAGCCGACATTCCTTAAAACAAACACATTTTATTTCAATGGATCATAAAAGTAATAACCTATAGACTCTCTTGGGTATCCCACAAACATGCACAAGATAGATCTACTATCCAACTTATCTCCTACTATCCATCCCACGTAAGTGAGAAAACCTCATAAATAGTGGTATGAGGGTGTTTTGTCTTGCCATATCCCATATGGTATTTTTGGTACTGACTTTGAAGGTACTACTCTTAGTAACTTCGCTGTTGTCATTAAAGCATATCCTCAAAAGGATATAGGCACATCAAAAAAGCTCACTATGGAACGTACCATGTCCAACAAGGTACAATATCTCCTCTCAGCTACTCCATTATGTTAGGGTGTGCCAGGAGGAGTTCATTAAAAGAGAATCCCATTCTTCTTTAGACAATCCAAGAATATGGTACTAAAGTATTTTTTCTCTTGATCCAATTGAAGGGCTCAATACTAAGCCCCTTTTGCTTTTCTACTTCATTGTTATACTCTTTAAACTTTTCAAAGGCCTCAGAGTTGTACTTCATAAGATACATTTGAGAAATCACATTTCCTAGTGAGAATCAAGACCCCAATGACTCGCTAATGGACCCTCATGATTTAGTGCCATCCATGAGCAATTGAAGGGTAAGCAACTTTTGCTAATTGCATCTCATGCAACTCTTGATATATTTTGCCTCACTTTTCATATAGACTCATATGACTATGCACCATTTATACTACTAAGTGTTAAGTCAAACCCACTATCAAACTTTATCTTAAGATGGCCTCATGACATCCCCCGTGACAGAGTGCCAATGCGTAAGGGTTCCCAAGTTAAAGGTGTATCTTACGCTAAGTGTATGTTTATAGCGTTCTTCCTGAGTGTGACCTCCGTGACTGAGTGCCATCACACAAAATCAGTAGCATCATCATGGCATACACTACTGATAGAAGGCTTGGATTAATTAAAACTCTTTTAATTTTTATCCATTTTGACTTAATATTTGAAAGTACTTAGATGTTCTAAGTGGAGGATTTTTGCTTGCAAAGATCTCATCATTTTATCTTCTTATTTAGGTTCTCTATATTATAATCATGCATCTCATACAATAATAGGATATGGAAAGCATAAATAAGTAAATAGCCGAGTATCCTCCTGGTGTGGGATGGCCATGAGCCTAACCAGGTGATGCACTTAGAACTATAGGTGCATCACTTCGGTTGATTTTAAATAGGTTAAATTAAACTAAATTATTACATGAGTGTATCCTATACATTCATGGATCTTCAAATAGCCTCTATGCCTCTATTAGGCTCTTTTCTCCATGCAACATTTACATGAAATGAAAATTCTCACGCCTAATGGTTCTACTCTCATAACATTTACAAGATAGAACAAGAGACATGCGAGCCCCATTTAGTACAACCTATTTCAACAACTTTGAAACAAATAAAATCAATTTAAAAGGCTCATGATCATCCCCATTCATTCATCATTCATTTAACAATTAAATGAACAATAAATAAATCTAGAATTAATAATTAATTCCAACAATTAAATGCTCTTCTCATAAACCAATAATTGAACCAAGCATAACACTTATGCCATTGATTGGAGATCAACTTCAACCAATTTTCAAAAGCATTCAAATATATCAAAAATAATTTTGAGGCATAGTACAACATTTGTGCAACTAATGCGTATGGTCCAAAAACTTATTATGCATTAAAAGAATTAAGAAAACAACTCAAAGCTCACCAAACACCCTTAAAACCAGGCTACCTAGCAACCCTTGAAGCATGGTAGGCAGCCTATGTGCACGGTGCATGCACACCACCCGGCTAGTACCTAGGCTGTGCCAGCAACCTTGGCTTTTGGGGTTTAAGGTTTGCCAAGTGTGTTCTCCACTCAAGTTTCATGCACAAACAATTTTAGCACATGTTCTCAACATCATAACACACATTTTAGATCAATTTTCAGATTTAAAACACCTTTTAAAATTGGAAATACAAGTGCTCAAACATGCTTTCAAAAATTAGAAAAACCAAGAATTAAATTCTTCAAATAATCTCCAAAATAACTCTAATTCAATTGCATACAAAAATTACCAAAATTCTTTCAACTATATAACAACATGCTATATTAACATACAACATTAGCTAACATCAAATCAACATTCAACATTAATCACTCTGAATTAAAATATACTAACTACATAAATTAGCACTAAAATCACATAATAGCATGCTTTTAATTAATCAATCAAGGAGCCACATACAAATAAACCAAATTCCCCAATCTATCATTTGAATCAAGAATATGGCGATATAGATTAATCCATCACATGAATCAATCAACCTAATAAAATCCAAATCTAAGCATGATTATGGCTTCGATATCACTTGAAAGAAAAATAGGCACTAGGATCTAAAATTAAAATTTCAAAACATAAAATAACTAGTGCCTACAAGCAAAAAAAGGATCTAATCCTACCTTGGATTTATATTTAGATAGAGGATTACCTTGATAAGCAAATTCGAGAAGAAACTAGTGAACACTTCACCAGTTTTAGAATCTGTTTACTCGCGGCACAGCAAAAAGATTGAGATGATTGCCTTACCAAATTGCCTCCAACAATTCTAGAACAATTATTAGAGACAGCTAGCACCTTTTAAAATCTTGAGTAAAAAAGTTAGATCGATTGACCATCTAGATCATCCTGGAGAAAATCACAAAGTTTGACTTCACGTGGGAAGGTCTCCAAAAATAAAGCAAGGCACATGTCTTTCCTCTGTTGAAATAGTCCATAGATTAATGAGATCTCCCTAATTCTCTAGCTCATGAGCGGCAATAGAACTAGAGAATTGGTGGTGAAAGCTGGATTTGGGATAGGAAAATGAAGAAATAAGCATAGCCTTCAACACATGAATTGCTAACTTGCAAATATTTTTGACTTAACTCTTTAAGTCAAACTAGCTTAACTCCTTAAGCTAAATTCATTAACTTAACTCTTTAAGTTAACTTTACCAATTGATGGTTATGTTGGCACCAAAAAATTAAGTTCTTAATTATTGAGCTAATTTAACTCTTAAAATAGTTGATTAATTTAACTTAAATCAATCAAGCCAAAATTGACCCTCAAAGTTGCCCCCAAAAAATTGGTCCACAAAGAGATACCATTTTCAAACACCTTAGAAAATTCTCCCCATTAATTAGGAAGCTAATTAGATTTTATGTGTGACCTGATAGGCTCTACCATTTATTAAACATGAGCTCACAACTCCTTATGACTTTTGAATATTTTATTTTCATTCTAGTTTAAAACTCCTTTTAAACTAATTGACTGAATTTAATTAGTCTCATTAAGTGAAGAATACCTAATCTCCATGGTCGATATCCAACCTCAAGCCTATGGAGCCCAACTAATCTGCAGAAATGAATATTCTGGAGAACCATCATCGCTCTACGTGTGCTATGCAAATATAGTCCTTCTATCTCTTATCTCTTGAAAGGGGCCTAAGGCAAGATAATTGTTAGCCCCTCATTAATCTCGATACTATATCTCTATTCTTAATGTTTGAACCCTATTGTGTGACCTCACTTTTGAAAAATTCATTTTTCAAATTGTCAAACCTTCTTACGCAAGGATTTCTAGGAATCAATCCTCATAAAACATATAGGAGATGTACTCACTCTTCATGATAGCGAGGAGTTAGATTCTATTTTGGATCTTACAAACCTCCATGCCAAGTAGCTTATACACAATCTCAATCCAAAAGACCCGCTAGGTGGTCAAGGATGAGTCAAAGCATAAGGACTGGATACAAGGTTATCATGGATCCTTAGATCAGAAGACTAATAATATGTGCTAGTGTAAGTAGAAGAACTAGCCACTATGGACTTATCTCTTCAGCTATCTATTGGATTCTTCAGTGGGTCTTATCATGGGCCTTGTTCTTTAATAGGCACTCACTAACATGTGCCCATATCTCATACAATTGCTCATAGAATGGAGCAATCTCCAATGATAGGATTTATGCATTGTTAGCACAAGCCTGTCCGAATCTTAGATGCCCCATCTCATAAGATCTTATAAATTGAAAGTTTTAAGATCACAATCGGTTGAGATTTATTCAATGGTCACCAAACCAAGTCTCGTAGTCATAGGTGACCTAAGGGCTTCATCCAATTGCTAATGAAGTAAAACAAAGCATAAGATGATGATGGTTGTATCAAGAATATCATTCCATCAAGATTGTACCACAAATGAAATAGTTTACAAGGACAGTCTCATTAGCTTGTAGGGCATTATTCCAATAATAACATTGTTTTCATTGGGAATAAGAGAGATGTTAAAGTGCACTAAAGCATAGTTATCTTTACAATTTTTCATAAAAGATTTAGGAAAAGTGGAGAGAGTTCTATGGTACAAATCAAGGAACTTAGATCTCATCAGCTATCCAAGCACATATTAAGATAATATCATTTCATTTGACAGATCACTGCTAGAGACATCATTTGAGTAGAGAGAGTTGCCTTGAAAGAAAATATAGCAGATCCACTAACCAAACCCCTAATGTAAAAGATCTTTGAAAAATATCTTGAGAAGATGGGCTTAAAGGCTATTAGGGAATTGGCTACAAGTTAAGTGGGAGATTATTAGAATAGTGCCCTATTGCTAATTAGATTGACATGTAAAACTACTCCTTATATGATAATCTTGATTGAATGATATTTTATAAAATAGACATCTTTATCTTATGCAATTTATGATATTCTTTACGTATATTTGGTTGAAGTCCTAAAATCATACAATACTGCAGGATTTGATCATGCCTATGATGGTGATCATGAAATAAGTCTCTATGGTCATGATTTTGAAAATTTCAAGTCATAGAATCTTAAGCGATAGGAATTTATGATTTAGAAAAACTTGCATTAACGATGCATATTCTAAGAGGTTATATATTACCTTATTTCATGGCCAATCATGTAAGATATGAATGCATGTTAGTAGATATTTGTTAGAAATAAATTCACTGAAGACTTACTTAGAGAATCCATAAGGTAGTTAAAGTGACATGTCAATAATGGGAAATTCTATAGTATATAATAGTGCATATAATTAGTCCTTTAACGCAATAAGGTATGAAAAAGGTGTGAAGGATGCATCTAGAGGCATTTATCACACCTTATAAATACCCCATCTTAGCAAATAACATGGCTGGCCACCAATCTCTTAATTTTCTTCTAAACTCTCTTAATTAGTTGAGCTAAATAACCATTTTCCAAAATTCTCTTCACAATTCTCTTTTTTCCAAAATTCTCCATCTTTTCTCCACCACATTCTTTCTTCATCTTCATTCTATTTTTAGCATTAGAGTGCAAAATGTGTGTGGATACCTTTAGAAACACTACATTTGGAGTGTTGGATTGTCAGTAAATAAGGAAGATTACTTGAAGAAGAGTTCTTCAAGAAGCAATTCAAGGTGATTCAACCGGTAGCCTTGGTCACTAGTGTATGACTTTTGCTACTATTTTGCCACTATTTTTGCTCTTGGAGGCCAAAGAGTGGCGGAAGAAGAGTTTTAGCTAAGAGAAATAGGAAGTCTTCACTATAGAGGCCTCTTTGGAATATCTTCAAATTGATTTTGTAAAAATCAATCAAGGTTCTTTTTCTTCATCTTAAATCCTTAACTATAACATAATCTAGATTTTTGAGTGTAGTGTTGCAAGTTGCTATTGAAGTTTTAATTTTCTATGGATCCTTGCCTCACTGCTACCTTTAGACTTGAGTTTTCATGATAACCTTGTATTTAGATCCTTATGCTTTGATTTTGTCTTGACCACTTAGTAGATTGCTTGGGGCTTAGGTTAGGCACAAGCTACTTAAGTATAAAGGTTGGTGAGTTCTAAGATAGGATCTATTTCACTCATTGTGAAGAATGAGCTGATCTCTTATGCATCTATGATGATTAGGTTTGAGAAATTTTGCACAAGTTGATATGATAATTTGAAAATTGGGTGGGTTTTTCAAAGTTGAGATCATAAATTGAAACTACACATTAAGAACAGATGCATAGTTATTGAGGATCTTAGGGAATCAACAAATATTCTACTCTAGGCCTCTACAGGACATAGAAAACAGAATGACCATATTTGCTTAGCAATCATAAGTGGATAGGTTCTCAACAGTGAACTCATCTAATTAATTAGGCTCCATAAGCATATGCTACAAATTGACTATTGAATTGGGCAGTACTGAATTAATGGTGATTAATTTAAAAGAGTTTAGACTAATTAAAATATTTATTACTTAATAAATCACAAAGGAGTTATGAACCCATGTCTAATTAATTGGTGAATCTAATGGGCTACACACAAAAGCTTTAACTACTCTAAGTGGAATTGGATAAAATATATAAGGAATTAGAAAATTAGATTGGTCAAGTTTGGAAGAGATGAAGTTGACTAATTAAGAATTAGTCTTGATAGCTTGGTTAATTTAAAGTGTTAAACTATGAAATAATTTAAGGAGTTAAATTAGACTAATTAAATTAAAGTGTTAATGTAATTGGAGTCATGTGACAATGTAATTAGTCTAGTTAAAAAGTTATGTTGGTTTGATTAAATTGAGGGACTAATTTAATTAATTGGAAAACCTAATTTTGGAGTAAAAATTTGAATGGAAGAGTTTAATTGAAATCAAGTGAGAAATTTAATTTACTAATTAAAATAGGATTTGAATTAGTGAAATTAATTATCCTAGTTGTCATGTAAATTGGCAACACATAGAAAAAAGGTGTGAATGATGCACCTATAGGCATCTATCATACCTTATTAAAGGTCCCCTCCTCCATATGACCAACCAATACACACATTTTCCCTCATCCCTTTCATTTTGTTGTAAATGAATAAATCCTCCCTAAATTCTCTCCCTCTCTCTCTTCCAAACTACTTCATACTTTCTCCTCCGTTCTTTATCTTTCTTCTAGGCTAAGAAGAATTTGAGTGCTTGTAAGTAGTGTGGACACCATTACAAATACAACACTTGGGCAACTTTTGTTGGTGAACAAAGAAGAGAACATTAAAGAAGAGTTCTTTTTAAGGATGTTTTTTAGCTAATCTTGTTGTTGTCGATAAGCATAGTTTTGAGGTTATTTCAGAGGCCTTTAGTTTCTAAAATTTAAGGTCAACAAGTAAGAAAGAAAAATCCAAGGAGAAAGAAGTGGTAGAGCTTTAATATTGAGAAGTCAAGAGAAACCCCCACACTTGATTTTTGAATAATCATCTAAGGTACATGATTCTTCTCTCTAAATCCAACTTTATGGCATAAAATAAGATCCTTAGTAAGTGATGAATTAATTTATTTCATATGATGAAAGTGTCAAATTTCTTTGTGCGATTAGATCCTTGCCTCATCATACATTTCAAAAAGAAAAAATATGTTCACGAAGATGCCATTGTTTAACGAGGAATGTGTGGATAAAGTGGTTTGTGATTTCTAATGCTACTACTATTGGGCAGTCAAGCTGTAACTCCCAATAGTGCATAGCTAAGTGCTTGATATCGTTGTCCAAGAATCTAATAGGCTCTAAGCTAGTCAATATATGAAAGATGGTTTCCTAATTATAGTTTATATTATCTAACTACTTCTGCATAACTTTTTTGGAGAACCTAGTATCTTCTACCATTGAGCTACTTGCTATGGTATTGATGGTATTGTGAACTACAAGTATGCTCCTATTCTTGCTTTTTGTCATAGGTTGCACAACCTCTCTTTTTGTCATCTTTGTGGCCATGCCTACTAGCTATGTATTTTTGAGATGGTCTTGTTGGATGAGATGTTCTTTCTTATCATGCAACTAAAAGTTATCCTCATTATCATGGCCTTTTTTCTTGTGAAAATAATAATAATTCTCTGAGTGCTTGTGTTTAGTTGCTCCGATAACTACTTGGGTCATTTGAATATGTTATGCCCTTCAATGGACATTAGCACCTCCTTTCTAGTAGTGTTTAGTAGCATGCAACAGTGGAAAAATTTGATCATTGAATGTGCTCTATCCCTTTGACTTCTATTATCTTCATCAACTTTAGCTCTAGCTTTATGTTAGAGTTTATCTCTCCAAACTTTACTCAATTCATTTCTTCCTGAGCCATGTACTTGTCAATGAGGGTGACCAATTGTTCCATGGTTTGGGCTCATTTCCTAATAAGGGCATTAGCACGATTCTTGTGTTGGAGCCCTAAAAATAAAATATCAACAAAAAAGTCAACTCATGGATTATCAATTTTAAAACCTTATTATTAAAATAAGTGAAAAACTCTTTGAGTGACTCTCTTTTATTTTGTTTGTCAGAGTACAAGTGGGTGTGAGGCAGCTTGGACTTTTGCTTGCTAGCAAACTAATGAAGAAACTTATTGCAAAGCTGATTGTTGTAGTAGATGGATCTGGGCGAATGCTTGGCAAACTAATACAGGGCTATTCCTTGGAATGTCATGACAAGCAAGTTGGTTCAAATTGCAATGAGTGTTATTTCATGATCACCATTTTATGTGTGATTAAGTACCACAGTCTCGTGTAATTTTAGAGCTTGAACCAAATGCAAGTGAAGAATATCATTAATTGCATAAGATGAAGATGGCCATTTTATAGAATGTCATTCAATCAATATTGTTATATAATGATTAATTTTACATGCTAATCTAATTGGTTGTAGGGCACTATTCCCACATATTCCACAATAAACAAGATGGATATTAGACTTTTGGTCATTCAATTGATTAATGCCTCACTTGTTGGGTTATCATCCCCATTGGGTTGATATAATTGACTACCTTGTTAGGCAACACACCAAAGAGAGGACTTTGATGGTTCGGTACTTAGTAGTCAATGCGCCATTCATATACAATGAAATCTTAAGCGTATTAGCGCATAACGACTTCAAAGCCATTGTTTGCATATATCACCAGAAAATTAAGTTATTCACTTTAGTTGGAATAGAAAAGAGCTGATTTGCAATATAGAGAAGGCTTGGCAATGCTACACCTCTTTATTGACTTGAAGTGACTCAAGCTCTGTACTCTGCCAACTATTCAATTTGAAAGCATAGGCCAATAGAAAAATAGAGAAAAAGAAAGTTGAAAGATACAGACATGGGTAGGTTGAGATGAGAAGGCATACAGTATATTTTACCCCTCCTTGAAAAAAAACTCTACTAAAGGGAAGTTGATCTTTTACTATGAAGTTACCTATTTTTTTTTGTTGGCAATCTCCTTTTTTTTTCTATCTTTTCTTTTTTGTCAACATAATCTTCTTGTATATACTTATTTGCATTATTATGGTAACAAAACTTATATTTTCATTGCAAAATCCTATAGCTATCTTTTACTTCCAAAATTAAAAGAAAAAGAAGCTACTCAACTAATTATATTACTTTGACTACCTCCAACAACTATATTGGAAGATGCAAGAGACATAATAATAGATAAAATTCACATTGAATAGACTAGTAATTTAGGGATTGGCCAGACCATTTTGCCAATTGACACGAATATTTTGATAAGACTGGTTGATACCCAGACTCTTGAATGAGAAAGGGTACTGGCTAAGTATAGGTATAAGTATATAGATCAAAGGCATATGCCTACCACATAAAACATATTAATACATCAAAGTTCCCAATAAGAAAAAGTGAATCAAATCAACATAAAATGCGCTAAAGGCTTACGATTGAATGCCAACTCTAAATTATCAATATAGAATTCCTTGCCAAGCCTCACTCTCCTACCACACCAGTTAACAAGAAATATTTGAGTGTGGGGAGGTGACAGATAGGAATATGCACAAGTGAAAGAAGTTGCATAGTGAAAAAAAGTAAGACCATCAATAGAAATATAAATAAGTTGTCGGTGTTAGGTAATAAAGCATCCAAGTTGTCCAAAAAGGTTGACTTTGTTACATGTAAAAAGAAAACAAAATAACTACATAGCGATAATGTTATCATGCATACTTGGGGATAGTTTAGTGTGATTATCAGAGGGATCAGCCCTAGAGGTTGAAGGTTCGTTGTTGTCTTTCCTATCTACAGAGTTGCTTCCTTAGCCACTTGCTCTTCAATAATCTCATCTACAATAATCCAAAGTGAATTTATATTCTTTGGGATGTCCATCTCATTATCCCCCCTCTGAATTAGAGAATAGTTAGAGATTCATTTCATCAAATCCTACTCTTAGGGAGTTCATCTCTCATCCTCAAGCAAGCCTTCTTGAAGAAAAGAGACTTCACAGGACAGTAACAATAGACTTCTTCTCCTTTAGCAGTGGGGACCAAAGGTTGATAAGGCCTCCCTAGTTATAGATTCCTCACACCTCGCTAGCTTCCACATTCTCTTGAAGCTTAGTGACCTTCTTGTGTAGCTCACTCACTTTCCTACCAAATAGGTCTTCTATCCTAGGATCCCTTGATGAACCTTTATAGTCACCCAAATTTTGAGCTCAGTCAACAGCTTATCCATCCTTGAGCAGAGTGGCTCAATTTCCACTATTTTCTTCTAAGGAATTAGCTGATTTGCTCTTGAACTCCTTCACTAGATCTATCTACTTTGCCACTGTGCATTTTTAATGTAAAGCATAGGCAATTTACACAATTAGTGGAAATAATAATACCAACTTATATCCATAAAGTACCAAATTATAAAGAGCAAAAAAAGTAATGATAATAAATGAAAGGTACTAGGTCATGGTGATAGGAAAATAGTTGAATAGCTTGTGTGACACCATAAGCTACATTAGTTTTTCCATGCTCGAGAGAGCAATTGAACCTTAAAAATCTCTCAATGGGTCTTATCATTAGACTTACCTATGATAATGCTGTAATTGTTGGACACACTCAAAAAATAGAGTTCATGAAAAATATATGTCCAGTTAGGATTTAGGGGATATGGTATGTATGTCTATAGACAACTAGGTAAAAAAATTTAGTAATCCGATTACTACTTTCAAAATGGGTACTCTTTGGTTCTAGAGCTAGAGCTAGGAGGTTAGCATCAATAGGCCTTTTCTCTTTATCCATAGCTAAGGTATGGTGAACTTTTCCAAGTGAACTGATGGAAAGAGTTAGAGAAGCACATATGGGAGTGGCTCAAAAAAATTAACTAGAAGTACTAGTTGAAGAAGCCATGGTTGTAGAAGTTGAAATACCTTCCTTGAAAGTGTAGTGCCAGTTAGTTAGCTTGGAAAGCAATTTTGCTAGCCTTTTACCATGGCATGACATATTAGAACTTAGATCTACAAAAAATGAGAATAAAGCAATAACAAGCCCTTGCAGTTTTAAGAAATAGAATACAAAAGCAATAACAACTAAATCAATAAGTATATTAAAAAAAAATAAAGAGAGCACTATCCAGCTGCATCTCTTGGTGGGCCCTCAAAGTAGTATTGAAATAGTACCCTGCAAGCTAATTAAATTGGTGTATAAAACTACTTCACTTGTGATACTACCTTGATTGAATGATATTTACTAAAATGGCCATCTTCATCTTATGTATTTAAGATTTCTTCACATGTATTTGGTTTAAGTCTTTAAATTATATGAGATTATGGGACTTGATCACACATAAGATGGTGATCTAAAAACAAGTCTCTATAGTTATGATTTTAAATATTTCAAGTTATAAAATCTTATGAGACAGTATATCTAAGATTCAAATAGACTTGCACTAATGATGTATATTCTAAGGAGTTGGATACTATCCCGTTTAATGGGCAATCTATGTTAGATATGGACACATATTGGTGGGTACTTGTTAAAGAACAAGTTCACTGAAAACTCGCTTAGAAAATTTATGAGGTAGCTATAGTGGCATGTCAGTAGTGGCAAATTCTCTAGCTTGCAATAGTGCACATAATTAGTCCTTTAACTTGAGGTTCCACAATAACCTTGTATTTAGGTTCTTGTGCTTTGATTTTGTTTTGACCATGTAGTGGGTCGCCTAGGGCCTAGGTTAAGCACAAGCTATATGAGTATGGATATTGGTGAGTTTCTAGATGGGATCTATTTCACCCGTCGATGAATAACAACTTATTTTCTATGTATTCTAAGATGATAAATTTTAAGAAATTCTTGCACAAGATGATATGACAATTTGGAAAAGGAGTTTTCCAAAATTGAGGTATAATGAGAACTCAAATGTGAAGAATAGATACATTGCTATCGAGGCTATTATGGAGTTGGAAAATATCTTGCCTTAGGCTTTTTTCAGGAAATAAGAAGCAAAAGAACCATATTTGCATAGTAATTGTAACTAGTAACGGTTCACCCTCAATTAATTCAACCAGTTGGTTGAGCTCTATAAGCTTTTTCTGGACATAGACATGGAGATTGGGTACTCTTCAATTAATAGAGATTCATAGATAGAGTGATTAGTTTAAAAGAGTTCAAACTAATTGGAATATTCACTATTCAATAAATCACAAAATATTATGAGCCTATGTTTAATTAACTGATCAACCTAAAGGGTTGCACAAAAGCCTAAAATACTCTTACTTGATTGTAGAAATTATCTAAGGAGTAAGATAATTAGAACGATCAAGTTTATTGGAAAAAGAGACAAAGTTGGCTAATTATTAATTGGTCACTATAGCTTGATTAATTTAAGTGTTAAATTAATTAAAATAATTTAAAGGGTTAATTAAGTTAATTAAATCAAGAAATTTAATTGGTGTCATGTGACGATTTAATTAGTCAAAGTCAACTGAAGGAATTAAGTTGATTTAATTAACTTAAGGAGTTAAATTAATCTAATTAAACTAAAGAGTTAATTTAATTATTATAGGAATCTTATTATTGAGAAAAAAAATTAAATGGATGAGTTCATTTAAAATTAGTAAGTTGGTATTTTTTCTTTTGAGAAATAAAAAATGCGGCTTGACTAGCAACTTTGTATCCTAGGTGGCATAGTACAGTATATGTGATAGAAGCTTCCATCTCACACTATAAAATCCCCTTATGGCCAGCCATTAGGAGGCTGAATTCCAGCTGATTTTTTCTCTCCAATCAAGTGGAGATCTCATGTGTTTAGAGAAACCACCCCTTAGATTCCCTTCGACAACTTTCTCTCTCCATTAACTTCCTCGCACTTTTCTCTTCATCTTCTTTCATCCTACTCATATTTCTAGCTAATTGAGAGAAGATTGATAGGGGATTTAGGTATGTGGACTAGCTTTAGAGGCTCAACAATTAAGGAGCTTTGGATTGGTGAATCGAATCCTCCAAGCTAGAGATCGATTTTGTGATTTATGGGACTGGCAGTTTGTGCATTTCATTTATTGATTGCCACCACTTAAAACTCTGTTTGGAGAAGATTTTTCCCACAAAGGTTGCTCGAATTTCTGTCCATTGGATAGGAGTTGGAGATCCTTGGAGAAAAAGGTAAAGTCCTTGTTAGGAAGGAGTTCCATTATGAGAGCTTGCTTGTTGCCTTTCATTTTTGTGATTAAGACAATATTTACCAACCTTTTTAATCCATTATAAAGGTATAGAAAAAAATCCTTGGGTTGAGGATGTGTTGGTTATTTTTGCCTATTTTTTCAAATTATTATGGACATCTCTTCTATTTTCAAGGAGCATGAGACAACCAACAACGACAAGTGCCTCTTCTTCAATGAAATAAAGACCCTATTTAAGAATTATCTCTATAAAGTTGGCCCCCAAATTGGGCTACCCCAAGCAAGTGAAGGTCACTTTGTCTGATCTTATTGAGTCCTAAAGTTGAAAGGGGCGTTTAAGGAAGGTTGGACGTATATAAACCTCTATTTCCAACCCTTCCCAAAGGTCAAAGAGAGAGTCTCTACAATCTTATGCCTTGTGGGAGCAATAAGCTAAAGGTAATAGAAACTCATGCTCGATAGACACCCAAATTTTCTAGAGGTTAAAAAGTAAAATAATTGATAGAAATATGTGAAGATGGCAGGATAATTGAATGTTTTCATGATAACAATGAAAAAATAAATCATCCCCTTCCATATTTCTTCTACCACCTGGGCAATAGGAAAGTAAAATCTGCAGAACATCATTGGAAAATGAACTACCAACACTCAGGCAGAGGCCTATCTAAATGTCCATCATGTTTGGGTGAGCTTATATTCATTTGGAAAATTGAAATTCTCTCTAGTATTTGGTAACTCTTCCACTATTACATTGCTTTTAATCTCCAAAATATGATTAAAGGTGTAGAGATGACTTTTAGAACTCAATGTTTTGGATTCTCTCACCCAAGTCGTCTTCTCAACCTTCATTACTGTAACGGATGCAACCTCTCTGAAAGAAGTAGCTATAGTTTCATTTGTTCCTTCTATCAAGGGCTCATCATATGATAGTGTCCCACAAAAGAACTGATAAACGCTTCAAACGAGCAACATAGAATACCAGATAAAAAAAATAATAAGAATAAAAGTAGTGAAAGGTGAAGGACTTATTCTTAGGAAGAAATAGATAAGGAGTATACATGCAACCTAAGCCCATAGGATTTAGAGAGAAATGTTTTGGCTTTGGCTATGTGCTTAACTTGGAAGATATAGAAGTTGAATAAATGCAAATGGGAAAAAGTGTTTGAATTTCTTTTAAAAAAAGGGATTTGAGGCAGTTGGCCTTCTATGCAAGCCTTTTATTATGAGATAAGCTCAATTGCCCTTCATGAAGGTACTTCTGAGCCATGCGTTAATAAATGTGGAGTGTGTAAAGTGACTTTCAAATTATTTTGGCAACTTGGATTTAACTTCGGATATTTATTAGAAATTGTGGGAAGGTTGAATTATCCTTAAACTAGCTTGAGGTGATCAACAAAGTACCAAGAGACTTCACAAGCTAAGACCACTTTGACTATGAGGTTATGCATATTGGGCTCAAAAGTGGGGTCCTAATGATAAAGGCCCATTGCCGACCTCTCCATGTTTGAACTCAAGTATATATGCTAGGAGTGTTAGGTAAACCCACTTCAATGCATCAATCTTTTTTCTTGGAATTCAAGTGGCCAAGTTGATCTAAATGTAGTTAGACCTAAAACTAGGATTTGGGTTGTGGCTTGCAATGCTATCTTGCCATAGTACATCCCTTATCCAATCTTATTAATGATAGGTTGTACTACTCATAGTCTAGACAGAAGATGCTAGGTAACTAATAGAAAGGGCATTTCTTTACCTGCTAAATAAGCCTGCTAGCAAATCCTCTATTTTATGAAAAAACCCAATGTACCCCATATGAAAAATGAGGCACAAGGGTCTCTCTCAAGATATATTGGTAAAAGCTCCAGATAATTTTCTTATAAATACTTTTCTCATTTCCCTTAATAGGTATGCCCTTCATTTTGTGTTTTTCCCTAACTAAGTTATTTATCATCATCATACTCTCTTGCTACTGACTCATGCATAAAAAATTCTTAGGCAAGGGCCACCTTAGCAAGCACAATAGGCCTTTTGTGGTTGCAAGTTTGACTTCTGCATCTCTCACTAAGTTAAAGTTTGATCTACCTGTCTTATCTCCACTTCTTACCCATGGTAAAGTGGTAGTACTTTAGGAATTTTTATCTCCCCACATTCTCCATAATTCTCTAGGGGTATTTGATTAGTTTTTGTAATGTAGCAATCTTATGTATTTTCACCAGTAGAGCCTTAAAGGACACGTAGCATGGGTCACCTATCTAGTGCGTTGGACATAATCGAGTTATCTTTAGTCAAGTTCAACTCCTTTATTTTGTAGTTCAAGCTTGGCAGCATTCTGAGTGGTCATCATTATCTTATTTTTGACTCGTCTTCTCCTACTTGTACAAACATTCTTCGAAGCTGTAAGAGGATTTAAAACTGCAACTTTTTGGTGCCCTTGATGTCTTTTGTTCTACCAAATGAAATTTAACATTGACGAGTGAGCTTCAGAAGTCTCCAATAATGTGTCAATGGTGTGAGCCTATATGTGCATTACTACATATGCTAGTACCTGCCTAGTATAGGCATAACTTCCATTAGCTAGACCTCATAAGAGTTTTGAGAAAAAACTTATGATGGAGAGGTTATTCTGATCATGTGACACTGCTAATATTTTAGGTCCCAACTATTCATCAAGCCATCATCAATGGTTTCCACTATTTCCTATCATTGGTCCTCCTTTAAAATTGTTCAACCTCTATGCCATGCATTTTTCAAGATAGCCTTTCTAGATCAAGCTTTCAATTTCATCTCTTAAGTGTTCACACTACTTTGTGGCATGTCCATTATTGTGGAAGAAGTGGCAATACTTATCTAATCTTTACTTTTTTATGGTTATTTGGCATATTAAATAGAGGTATGTCAATTTGCATTGTAATTGCTACAGCATGGGCTAATGTTGGTTGTGTGAGTAAGAAAAGTGCATAACACCGCAAGGCTTTCTCCTTTACATAGGATATCTGCCCTTCACATTAAGGTGTCAAGAATTCAATTTGCTAGTGAAATGTGGAAATGACTTTCTAAAAGTTGCTGGGAGTGGGAACACTAAAGATAGTATTATATGGTAAGATTATGTGGACAACCACATATTATGTTATTTTTATTTTCCTCAACAGCTTTTTGCCTATGGAATTAAGTACGTAAGGTGGTCGATTAGGAAGAGGTCTTTACCTGTAAAATTAGTCAATTGTGTGCTAATATTAGAGTGTTGCAATTCTTAGGGGGCATTAGTTGAAGGGTAGGTTTTGAAATGATGTTGATGGAGCTAGTCATGTCTATTAAAACTCTTCTCATAGAGTGATCAGATATATCAAAAAGTATGACTAGAGGATGCTGGGATGTTACCTTAGTGACTAGCATTTTGTACGGCGGTCCATCTAAGGTGAAACATACTAGAACTGGGTTGCTTGCCATCATGTGGTTGTATCATTGGTAGCAATCTCACTATGATGGATTAGTGCCCCATGGCTAATTAGATTAACATGTAATGCTATATCACTTGTGATATAATCTTGATTGAATAATATTTTTATTAAATGACCATCTTCATCTTGTGCTTATTATACTTCACTTGCATTTGGTTGAAGTCCCTAAATCATATAGGACTATAAGACTTGGTCACACATGGTGATCATGCAAAAAGTCTCTACGATCATAATTTTAAATATTTCAAGATATATAATCTTATGAGACGAGATATCTAAGATTCGCATAGAGTTGCACTAGCGATGCATATTCTAAAAGGTTGGTTATTGTTTTATTTCATGAACAATTTATGTGAGAAATGGATTTATATTTGTGGGTGCTTGTTAGAGAACAAATTCATTAAAGACCTATCCAGAGAATCTACTAGATAGCCATAATGGCAAGTTGGCAGTAGCAAGATCTTCAGCTTATGATAATACATATAATTAGTTTTTAGACTTGAGGATCTATAATAACCTCGTGTCTAAGTTCTTATGCTTTGACTCTTCTCCAACCATGTAGTAATTCATCCAGGATTGAGATTGGGCATGAGTTGCTTCAACATAGAAGCTTGTGAGATCCAAGATGGGATCTATCTCCTCGTTATTATGAAGAATGAGTGCAACTCCTATGTATTTTATAATGATCGATTTCGAGAAATCCTTGTACAAGGTAGTTTGATAATTTGAAAAAGGAGTTTTCCAAATTTGATGTCATAAAAGGGAATCAAACATTAGATGTAGAAACATAGTTATCAAGACTATTGGGAGCCGATAAATATCTTGCCTTAGGCCTTTTTCGGGAGATAGTAGATGGTATTAAAGATAAGCGTAGCACTAGAATTCAATAATTAAAACTTTAAATCTAAAATTAACTAGGCTACTCATGCTATTAAGGAACTAAACATGATATAGATCTGGATTTGGTAAGAAAATTTCCTTGAATAGCTAATTTCCAAGTAGAAAATTATGAACATTTCGCTAGTCCAAAATCTGCTAGAAATGGGCATAGCAAAGAAACAACAACTTTTTCCTAGCTTTGAGATCTCCAAAATTCACAAAATTAAATTTAAATCTTTTCCATTCAATGATGAATATTATATTAAAAATATGGTGCAAAAAATCAATCTAGATCTCCTCAGAAAAATTCTCCAAAATTGTTGCTCTGCATAATGGATCTCCAAAGCAAGCAAACCAAATGTTTTGCCATTATTGTAATGATCCAAACATAAATTGAACACTTAATTTCTCCTCAATTTTAGTTGGATAAATAGAGAAGAAAAGCTATGGTGGAGGTCCATTTTGAGGTTGAGAGAAGAAAAGAAAGCAAAGCTTCAACTCATGAGGTAATGCTTAGAGCAAGGTTTTTGGAGGGAAATTGCGAAAGATTCTAATATTCACAAGTGGTATGAATTGCTAAATTCCCTCACCTGAATTTCAAATTATATTTGTATTTCATGTGAATTTCAATTTAATTTGGAATCTAATTTTAAATTAATTAAAATGCCAACTCAAATGAACTCATCATTAGTATTTTCCCTACAAAATATATTCTTCTCATTAATTAAATTAAACACTTTAATTTAATTAATTAACCATTGATTTAACTCTTAAACTCTTAAGCTTAATTTTGTTAACTTAACTCTTTAAATTAACTATGATCAATTGGAGATCAAACGGTGCCTAATAATTAACTCTTTAATTGTTGATCTAATTTAACTTATTAAATTAATAGATTAATTTAACACTTAAATTAATCAAGCCAAAATTGATCTTTGGATCGATCACCTCAAAATTAGTCCACTAGGAGAGAATATTCTAACACTTAGAAAATTTTCTCCATCAATCAGGAAGCTAATTCGATTTTGTGTGTGACCTAATAGGTTTTACCATTCATTGGAATTGGGATCACAACTCCTTGTGACTTTTGAATATCTTATCTTCATTTTAGTTTAAAATACTTTTAAACTAATCAACTCGATTCAATTTATCTCATTAATTGCAGGGTACCCAATCTCCATAGTCGATGTCCAACCTAAAGCTCATAGAGCCTAAAACATTGGTCAAAATGAATGGTCTTGGATAACTATTGCAACTCTACGTGTACTATGCAAATATGGTTTTTTCACTTTCTATCTCTCAAAAAAGGCCTAGGGCTAGTTATTTGTTGGCTCCTAATAACCTTGATACTATGTCTCTATTTTTAATGTTCAATTCTATTCTGTGACCTAATCTTTGGATAACTCTTTTCCTAAATTTTCACACCACCTTATGCAAGGATTTCTTGAAATCGATCATTATAGAATACATAAGAAATACACTCGCCCTTCACAAAAGCAAGAAGTTGGATTCCATCTTGGATATCACTAACCTCCATGCCAAAGTAGCTCATACCAAATCTCTACCCAAACGATCCACTAAGTGGTCAAGGAATAGTCAAAGTATGAGGATCAAACACAAGGTTACCATAGATCCTCAAGTTAGAGAACTAATAATATGCATTAGCGTATGTAGGAAAATTAGCCATTATCGACTTGTCACTATAGCTATCTAGTAGAATTTCTAGGTGGGTCTTTAGTACTTTGTTCGCAAATAAACACCCACCAACATAGACATTTATCTCATATGATTGCTCATGGAATGGAGTAATATCCAACTTTTAGATTTATGCATCGTTAGTGCAAGTCTATCTAGATCTTAGATGTCCTATTTCATAACATCTTATGACTTGGAAGATTTAAGATTACAACCGTATAAAACTTATTTCATGGTCACCAAACCAAGTTTCAAAGTCATAAGTGATCTAAGGGATTCATCCAAATGCTAGTGAAGTAATATAAAGTATAAGATAAAGATGATCATATAAAGAATATTATTCAATCAAGATTGTATCATGAGTGGAATAGTTTACATGACTAATCTAATTGGCTTGCGGGGTACTATTCCAATAGGAATGATTGTATTTCCTTGGTAAGAATAAGCTATAATGGTTTATCTAGACATAATTCATTTATCCAATTAGTTGGGCTCTGTGAGCTTGTTGCTAGACATCGACCTTGGAGATTAGTTACTCTTCAATTAATAAAGATTAATTGAAAGGGTTACTAGTTAAAGGAGTTTAAACTAATGTGGATATTTTAGTATTCAAATTATCATAATAAGTTATGAGCTATGTCCAATGAATGGATGGATCTAACGGGTCTCATACAAAAGCCTAAAGGAAGCTCTTATTTGATAAGAGAAATTTTCTGAGGAGTTAGAAAATTCATGCTTAGGCATTTTTGAGAGGGACATATGTAACTATTTTAATTAGTCACCTTGGCTTGATTAATTTAAGTGTTGAATTAATCAAAATAATTTAAGGAGTTAAATTAAACCAATTAAATTAAGGAGTTAATTTAAGTGGCGCTATGTGATAATTAATTAGTTAAGTTAGCTTAAAGAGTTAGATTAATTGACTTAAAGAGATAAGTCAAAGTAATTAAATTAAAGAGTTAATTTAATTAAAATGAGAATTTGAATTTTGGAGGAAAATCAAGGAGAAGAATCCATTCAAATTTGAATTAGAGTTAATGAGTATTTCATTTCATGAGATGAAATACAAAATGTGAATTAAATGCAAATGCATATGAAATTTAAATTCGCATACAAGTTGGCAAATTGGCCAACAAGCATGGGAGGTGTGAGGCTAACTTGTAGTCTCTCTCCTCTATAAGTAGCCCCTTGGCTGGCCATCTTTGAGATAGTTGGCACTCTCATTATTTCTCTTTAAAAGTGTGATTATCATGTGTTGAAGATTCACATTAAATTCTCTCATTTCCCTCTCAACTCCAGAAGCACCTTTTATCACTTTCTTCCTCACTTGTTCTAGCACAAGTTAGGTTGATCTAGTGTTTGCCTAAGGTGTGTTGACTTTTTCATTAGAGGTCCTACACTTGGTGGACTTAGAATTTCTTGGTGGATTGTTGTTTTGCACCAATTTCAAGAGTAGATTTAGAGGACCAAGGAGTTTATGACTGGAGCAAAATTTTGTTAGCAACTTACAAGTTTGTAGAGGAGTAGCCTACCAAAATTTCCAATTTTTGGAGTTCAGAAAGGGGTCCAACTGTTGGCATATTTTGCTGCATGTAGATCTTCCATTGAAGTGTTCATTAGACTTATCTCCTTTTCTCCTTTGTATTGATTTACAAGGGTAATTTTTCTACAACTAAATCCTTATTTGGAGCAACAATATAGTTTGGTTATATTTTGCCTAGTTTGGGTTTTATATTTTAGATTCCAATCTTACTCCTTTCTTCACATCGATAGGCTAGCTTTTATGCAAATTACGTTTCAGCAGTTTTAGAATTATTTTCCATAGGCTATTTTGAGAGGCAATGGTGTTATGATTGATGAGGTCCATGTTCTGAGTGGAAAGGTTGTGGGAAAATTAATAAAATCCTAGTGTTGAACTTTGTATCAGCTGGAGGCACTAAATTCAAACTTACAACCAACAAAGTCTCATTAGGCTTGCCGAAGAGACAATTATCTAAGACCTTTTGATGCTTAAGTCAATGATAAGAGTTGAAGATGATAGTGAACTTAGATGAGGCAGGATGTAAAGTAAGGTACATACGTTCCTCAGGGAGCTTTCTAGGTTTCTATAAAGCTTCCTTTTTAGAATTTACTATTATCTCCCTTTTCTCATGACTAGCTTTCCTTTCTTGGGACGGGTATGATAGATAATTTCTTTAGGACCAAATAACAAGCTCACATCAATATTATCAAAGTGGGCTATCTTCTGCCTTCAACCAACATTTAGTCCTATCGTAGTGATATAATTGTAATATGTTGTCAAAAAGTGACTAGTGAATGTTTTGTTGTCTGCCTATCATTAAATTTAGTAGCCATAATGGAGGTTGAAATCATAAGGTGTGGAGGTCGGACTAAGATCTATCCCTCTTGGGTACTATGTAGGGTTCTTAAGGTTGACATCAAGTAGGGGGTGAATGATTTCCCCTATATCAAGATATAAGTATTTAACTATATTTCTTGGTGATACAACAATCTTTAATTATCATATTTGTACAAAAACTCGATTGTGCACTTACAAACATACTAAATTCACATATAGCATGTAACGTCCAATCACATATCCAATTTATCCCTATGATTCTTAAGATTTCAAAATGTTTCTTTTTCTTTGGGTTTAAGGTGCTCTAACAAATATGAGCACGGTTTTTCCAATATGCCAAAGTTCAACTCTTTCATCTCATTGACAATCACTTGTCCAATGTTTTCAAGTTGTGGAGGGGCTTTCAGAGTTCACCTTTGAATCTTTCTAAGTTAGACTCATGGTCAATCATGACATGGCCAGATGTACATCATCACTTTCATCACATAAGATTGTTCTATTGTTCCATGACTCTTGAAAGTTCAATATCTTTTTGGAAGACTTATGTAATGAGAGTTTATTGTGATTTCCACATCCTCTTTAGGGAACTCGTTCTTGAGCATGAACATATACTAGTTTATTCACAGTAACAAGTAGAAACAAGGATTTCCAAATCAAACAGTGAAAGGTTCATCCATCTTTTTTTACATTTAAGTGTTAATAATTCCCTCTCATGGCTTTGTTTTCTTTATCATTGCACACATATGTCCCAAGTTGATGGAATAAAAAATGATAATTTTTCTTGAAAGAAATGAACACGGTTGGCAAAACTACACTTCCAACAACACAAAAATAGGTAGTAAGGCTATTGAGATGATTAAATATAAAAATATAAAAATTACTTTACTTTCACTATTGCCCTTCAAATCAACTTTTGCAACAATACATTGGATAATAATTCACTTATCTTTCATTTTCACAAGTGCTTTGGTTGTTCTATATATGCAAATCGACTAGCTTTTGACTGATTAACAAGAAATCCTTACTTTATCAAATTTTGTTGTATTGAACAGAGGCTATGGATCTTTTCTATAATCATCCAATCAATTTTCAATTTACTTGGACCATATAGATAGTGAATAATAGAAAGCTTTTCAAGAAATCTATAGACCTTTAGAATTAATGTTCCCTTGGGATCTTTCCAAGAACTCCCATGATAGAAGATCTCAAATTGCTCAAAGAGCTTATGCAAACATTGGTCTAATTAACTCGTTTATAGTGATTTGCTAATCATTTGACTATCTTTAGTTAGCTTAGTAGGTTTCATTCAACTGGTGCATCCTCCAAGTTGAACTTGCTTGTTACCTCAACTTGACTAAGGAGTATAATAGAAAATTAGTAAGTTGGACTTATATTTAAACCACACTTTTCATTTATAGAAGCCCAAGTAACTATCAACTTACTCAATCATTCGCAATTAACATAGCTTTCCTTAACATTGTGATTGATGGAAGTTCTTAAAAGGAAGTATCAATTGAGTTGGCATCTAGATAGAGTTTAGATTAGCAAAATATAACTTTGTACTAATAAATGCCTTTACACCTACAACAGCTTTCACAATTTTCTCCAACTTTCAGATACTTGAAATATTGATGAAGAGTAGAAGGTATCATCTTATTCTCATTAAGCAATGGCCATTCCGAAAGCAAATAATAAGTTCTTCCATAACTAACATGAAATAAAGTACTTTCTTTCTACTCCACTATCATGGATATAGACTAACCATACCAATAGCTTGTTGGCCTGCTTGATTGAAATTTTTGCATTATTAGATGGCCACGAGATAGTTCTTCAACAAAAATTCATAACTTCATGGTAGAGATTTGAATGCTAGTATAGCACTAGGATCTAATAATCAAAGCTTCAAAGCCATAAATTAACTAGACTACACAACGCTAACAAGGATAAAAAATTTCCTATGATTCAAATTGAGGTAGAAAATTACCTTGATGAGCAAATTTCTAAGGAGAAAATGGTGAACCTTTCACCAATCTAGAATCTGCCAGAAACTAGCGCAGCTAGAAGAGAGCAACTTTTGCCTTATCCAAACTTCTCCAAAATTTTACGAAAAAATTAATTTATCTTATGAACACCTTGATTAAGACATTGTAAAAAATTTGAAGCAAAACACATTCTGAATATTTAGGGAAAAATTTGTCGAAGCAGCTGCTCTACAAAATTGATCTGCAAAGGCAAGCAAACCAAATATTTTGCCTCTATTGTAATGATCCACACACCAATTGAACTTCCAATTTTTCCTCACTTGAAGCTAGAGAAAGAGAGGAGAAAATCTGTGGTGGAGGCTGATTTTGAGGTAGGAGAAGAATAGAGAGCAAAGCTTCAACACATGAGGCAATGCTTAGAGAGAATTTATTTTATTTTATTTTATTTTTGGGGGAAAATGTGAAAGATTCTAATCTTCACACTAAAATGCAAGTGCTGAATATATGCCCCTCTATATCTATATATATAGGGAGAAAGGTGTAATGCCAAGTTGACATCACATCTTCCTTAGGGTAGGTGGCCAACTTACATCTTAAGTAGCAAATGCAAATTCAAATCTTATTTGAATTTCATGTGCATTTCAATCTAATTTGGAATTTAATTTCAATCTAATTAAAATGCCAACTCAAATGAATTCTTCATTTGAATTTTTCCTCCATAATGTATTCTTTTCATTAATTAAATTACACACTTTAATTTAATTAATTAACTTTTGGCTTAACTCTTAAACTTAATTTTGTTAACTTAACTCTTTAAGCTAACTTTGATCAATTGGAGATCAATTGGCACCACATAATTAACTCTCAAATTATTAGTCCAATTTAACTCCATAAATTAATTGATTAATTTAACACTTAAATTAATCACACCAAAATGGACATCAAAATTGATCACCTCAAAATCGGTCCACTAAGAGTGAATATTCTAACTCCTAGAAAAATTCCTCCATCAATAAGGAAGCTAATTGGATTTTGTATGTAGCTCAATAGGTTTTACCATTCAGATAGGGGCTCACAACTCCATGTGACTTTTGAATATCTTATATTTATTTTAGTTTAAAATATTTTTAAACTAATCGATTCAATTCAATTAATCACATTAATTGAAGAGTACTTAATCTCTATGGTCGATGTCCAACTTTAAGCTCATGGAGTCCAACTAATTGGCTGAAATAAATGCTTTTGGAGAACCATTATAGCTTTATGCATACCATGCAAATACAGTCCTTCTCCTATCTCCCAAAAAAGGCCTTGAGTAAGATATTTACCAACTCCCTAATAGCCTTGATACTATATTTCTTATCCCAATATTTGATTTTGATTTATGACCTCATCTTTGGAAAACTCCCTTTCCAAATTGTCATACTGCCTTGATCAAGGACTCCTTGAAATTGATCATTATAGAATACATAAGAGATGCAGTTACCCTTCACAAAGATAAGGAATTGGATCCTATCTAAGATCTCACCGAAATCTATGTCTAGTAGCTCATGCTCAATCACCACCCAAATAGCCTACTAAATGACCAAGAAGGAGTCAAAGCATGAGGACCAAACACAAGGTTATCGTGGCTCCTTAGGTCAAAGAACTAGTTATATGCACTAGCGTAAGCTGAAGAACTTGCTACTATCGACTTACCACTACGGCTATCTATTAGATTCTCTAGGCGGGTCTTCAATGCCTTGTTCTCTAACAAGCATCCACTAATATGTACCCATATCGCATATAACTTTACCTATGGAACAGAGCAATATCCAACTCTTGGATTTATGCATCATTAGTGCAAGTCTATATAAGTTTTAGATGCTTTATCTTGTAAGATCTTATAACTTGAAAGATTTAAGATCATGATTGTCTAAGACTAATTCCATGATCACTATGCAGTGCGTGAACACATCTCGTAATCTTTTGTGATCTAAAGATTTCATCTAAATGCTAGTGAAGTAAATATAATCATAAGATGAAGATGGCTATTTAATGATTATCATCTAATCAAGATTGTATCAAGAGTGAAATAGTTTACACACTAATCTAATTGGCTTGCGAGGCACTATTCCAACAAGATTGGCATGATATTGATAGTTGATCCTCCATTGATAAGTATGCAATTAACCTTTTGATTCTAGATGGAGTGATTTATTATGAGGTTTTGATTTGAACAAGAATTCTTCATTTGAATTTCATATGCATTTCAACTTAATTTGGAATCTAATTCCAAATTAATGAAAATGCTAATTCAAATTAACTCTTCATTTAGATTTTCCCTCAAAAATGAATTCTTCCTATTAATTAAATTAAACTATTTAATTTAATTAATTAACCTTTGACTTAACTCATAAGTCAAACTAGCTTAACTCCTAAGCTTAATTTACTAACTTAACGCTTGAGTTTTCTTGACCAATTGATGGTCATATTGGCACCAAATAGTTAAATTCTCAATTATTGGTTTAATTTAACTCTTTAAATTAATTGATTAATTTTAAAAATAAATTAATCAAGCAAAAAATGACCTTAAAAATTGGAACCTTAATAACAGTCCACTAGGAGTTAGTTTCCTTACACCTAGAAAATTTTCTCCATCAATTAGGAATCTAATTGGCTTTTGTGTGTAACTCAATAGGTTCTATCATTCATTGGACATGGGCTCACAATTCCTTATAACTTTTAAATATCTTATATTCATTTTAGTTTAAAATTCCTTTTAAACTAATCAACTCAAATAAATTAATCTCATTAATTGAAGATTACCCAATCTCCATAATTGATGTCCAACCTTAAGCCCATGGAGCCTAACTAAGTAGCCAAAATGAATATTTTGAATAACCATCATAGTTTTATGCATACCATACAAATATGGTCTTTTCGTCTTCTATCTTTCGAAAAAGCCAAGGACAAGATATTTGTTGACTCCTTAATAGCCTTGGTACTATGTCTCTATTCTTAATGTTCGAACCCTTTGAGTGACGTACTCTTTAGTAAAATCTTTTTGCAAATTGCCACACCACTTTGGACAAGAATTTTTGGGAATCAATCATTATAGAATATATAGGAGTTGCACTCATCGTTCATAACAGCAAAGAGTTGGATTCCTTCTTGGATCTCATAAACCTCTATGCCAAGTACCTTATACCCAATCTCAACCTAAAAGACCACTAGGTGGTCAAGAAAGAGTCAAAGTATAAGAATTGGACACAAGGTTACCACAGATCCTTAGGCCAGAGGACTAATAACATGCACTAGCGTAAGTAGGGGAAATAGCTACTACTAACTTGCCACTATGGCTATCTAGTGGATTCTCTAGTGGGTACTTTGTGTGTTGTTCTCTAACAAAAATTCACTAGTGCAAGTCTACCTAGATCTTAGATTTCTCATCTTTTAAGATCCTATAACTTAGAAGATTTAAGATCACAACTGCATGAGACTTATTCCATGGTCATCAAACTAAGCCCCACAAGCATAGGTGATCTAAGGGCTTTACACGTGATGATGCATGGATCTAT
>JACGDI010003568.1:1361844-1468162 GCA_014898725.1 Jacaranda copaia | reverse complement strand
CTATTCCAACAATCTCCCACTTGCCCTAAAGCTAATTTCCCATGGCCTTGAGTCCCATCTTCTAAAGATGTCCTTCAAAGACCCTTCACTTTTAGGAATTTAGTTAGTGGTCTGCTAAATTCTTTCATGAGGAAACTTTATCTACTCAGATGCCATCTCTATCAATTGATATTTTATATCAAATGCTAATACATTTATTATGTATAGATTATTGATGAGATCTTGGCTCATGTCCTAAATTATTTTTCAGGGACAAAGTAGGCTCATGCACGTTAGGCACGACATACAACTATTGGATGAAGTTTTTATGCGAACACTTTTCTTTATGATTTCCAAAACTACAATGTATTTAACCTTAGTAGTTATCTAGGCTATAGTGTCTTGTTGGAATTCTTCCAACGCACCATGCCGATATTAAGGAAAAATATGTATTTAAACATAGATATTAGGTCATCTACATCGAATTGAAAACTAAAATCCAAAGACTCCACGACTTTTAGTTCTCCATTGCCATATACCAAAAATAAGTCTTTAGTCCTTCTCAAGGATTATTTTAATGGCCTTCTAGTGGCATTCACGGGGATTGGATTGGAACATACTAATAAACTTAGTGAGTGTGCCACATTCGATATTATACATTAAAAGGCATATAATTATGCACCATGTAGTAGATGCATAAGGTACATAGGACATTCTATGTCTCTCATCGTCAGTCTAAGGAGCCACAAACTTAGAGAAACAAAGATCATGTCCTAAAGAGAGGAATCCTCTCTTAGATTCTTCTATGCTAAACCTCTTTAGTATCTTGTTAATGTACATTATTTGAGAAATCCCATCCTTCCCAATTTATCTCTATATGTACATATTCCTTGTACGTAGGATACTTCTCCCAAATTTTTCTTTGAGAATTGTGTAGATAACTATACTTTAGTACACTCTAACATTTCTTTCTCATTCTCAATGAGAAGAAAGTCATCAACATAAAGCATAATAAATTATGTACTATTCTTACTAGCCTTTTTGTACACATAAGGTTTATACACCTTTTTGACAAATCTAAATGATTAGACTATCTTATCAAAAACATATGTTCCAAGTTTGAGATGCTAATTCAAGTCCATAAATGGATCTCTGGAGTTTGCAAACCTTTTATCCATTCCATTTGGATATAAAATCTTGTGGTTGCTCCATATAATTTTCTTCTTTAATGCTTCCATTGAGAAAAATGATTTTTACTCCCATTTGCCATATCTCATAGTCATAATATGTGAATATGGCAAGTAAAATCTGAATATATTTAAGCATTGCGATTGGCGAAAAGGTTTCTTCAAAATCAATAGGAGGTCTTGGAGTGTAATCGTTAACCACTAGTCATACCTTAAAGGTCATCACCTCTCTATTGACTCTTAGCTTTTGCTTATAGATCTACTTGCAACCAATGAAAACTATTCTCTCTAATAGATCTAACAAAGTTTATACTTTGTTGGAATATGTGGAGTCCATTTTAGATTTCATAGCATCTAGCTAACGTCCCGAGTCTTTGTCCAATATAACTTCCTCATAGGTCTTTGGATCATTATCTGAATAGCCCATCTCATGAAGGAATTTGAACTTTTTGGGTTGTTTCTTGATCTGATCCCACATTCTTAGGGGTTGTGTACAAGGCTTTTGTAAGTAATTTATTTCCACGACAAAGCCTTTTTTATCCAATAGAAATTTCTTTTCTAAAAAGGGGGTGTCCCTTGAAACAAATATCTTTTGTTCCAAAGGATCATAAAAATAATAACCTATAGACTCTCTTGGGTATCCCACAAACTTGCACAAGATAGATCTACTATTCAACTTATCTCCCATTGTCCATCTCATGTAGACAGGAGATCCCTAAACCTTTAGACAATGATAAGAAGGAGCTTTGCCACGCCATATCGCATATGGTATTTTTAGCATCGATTTTGAAGGTACTACACTTAGTAACTTCATCACCATCTATAAAGCAGATTCTTTGAAAGGATGTAAGTACATCAAAGAAGTTTATCATCAAATGTACCATGTTCAACTAGGTACGGTTGCTCCTTTTAGCTACTTTATTGTATTAGGGTATTTTAGGTGGAGTTTATTGAAAGAGAATCCCATTCTTCTTTTTATAATCTAAGAATTTTGGTACTTAAGTACTCTCCCCCTTCATCTAATCAAAGAGCTTTAATACTAAGTGCTAAGTACTTTTCCACTTTATTTCTATACACTTAAACTTTTCAAAGGCTTTAGACTTATACTTTATAATTACACATATCTGTACCGACTATAATCATTGGTAAAGGTAATGAAGTAAGAATTGCCACATTTCCTACTAACTGTTGGTGGAATATAAATATCCATATAGGTAAAATCCAAAAGTTTCATGGAGCGCTCTATTTATCTTACAAAGGGAGCTTTGGTTATGTTTCCCTTAAACAAGATTCATAAGTAGAAAGATCCTCAATGCCACTGACATTTAGTGCTTTGAGAATCTCTAACTTGTTCATCCTATTTTTAGAGATATGCCTAAGTCTTGCATGCCATAGAATGGCATTTTCTTGGATATCTAATTTTCTTACTTTGTTGAGAGTGCATTAATGATGATCAAGAATCTAATATGCACAATCCTTTGTTAGTGTACCACAAGCAACTAAAGAACTCATTCTTTAATGCATTAAATCTCCTATTTGATATAGAAGGATCAAATCCTTCACTATCCAAAATAGGAATAGAAATACTATTCTCAACAATATATGGTATATGTTAACAAAGGTCAAATACAAATTTGGAATTCTTAAAGTTTAATTTATTATACATCTTCATCTTAGGTCGTAACTCTTGCTCTTTTGCCAAGGTGTTGGATTAAAGTTAAAGTTTTATTCTTCTTTATATTCTTTGTAACAACTTACAAAGATAAGAACCACATGCAATATCATATATTGACAAGGAAGAATATATTGTAAATGCACTTGAATAAAGGACAAGCCCTTCTTAAGGTTTGCAAGGTAACCCTTGCAAATAGCTTCCTATTGCTTATCTAGCCAAAGTAAAAATAAATAATATTGATTATTTCCTCTATAATCTTCTTGACACCTCCGGATGCCGTTAATGGTTGTTTTCCTTTAGAGGAAGAACCTTTCTTCCTTTTATCTCATTTTCTAGCACTCTTAGGGCCTACAAACTTGGAAGAGGAAACAAGTGTCAAAGGTTTGTCCTTGTCATGGTCGTCTCCTTTTAAATCAACACTTTGATCAATAAAACTCAATGAGGATATAAAGATTAAAGTCTCATGGAGATCATTGTCCATCACTATGTCTAAGTAGAAAAAACTTCTCTAAGCCCAATCATCTTTAGACCACAATTAATGTCACATGACTTCGCTTCTATCCTAGCTTGAAAAGTCTCCTTTGGCAACATGAACTTTACATACCTCGTTGCTTTATAACTCTTGTAAACTATAACTAAGGTATCATTCATTTGTCATTGAGAATTTTGAAATTTGTAGATACCCTCATGAGACTAAGGTATAGGATTATCCTAAATTCAATTTGTGAACTTTCATGTGTCTCTTGATATACTTTAACCATGATATTGGACATATAAATGCTTTTAGAAATCTAGAATGATTTTGAGGTTAAGTTAATTGTGGAAGTTCAGCCCAGTTAGCTTATAGTTTTCCAAAATAACGTTAAGTGAAATTTTAAGCCATTATTGAGATTTCACAAATCCTCAAAGACCGAAAGAGAATATGAGCATGTGATTGAATTTGATATTAAAACATGTTCATGGGCTGTTAAGTATGTTTTTCTCCTACTATTTTATCAAATCCTTTACCTTTAAAGAAGAATTTAGGAAATTATATTTTTAAGTAAAAATTAAGACCCTAATGACTTGCAAGTGGACTCATGACTCATGAGACATCCACAAACAATCTAAAGGTAAGCAACTATTGTTAATTGCATCTTATGCAATTCTTGATATTTTTTGCCTTATTTTTCAAGTAAACATACGACTCATGCGACATCTACATTACTAGGCATTAAGTTAAATCTACCAATCAAAACTTCAATTAGAGATGGCCCCATGACATCCCACAGCTCCTGTGCCATTTCTTGAGGTTCTCAAATCGAACATACATCTCATGCTAAGTATATGGTTATAGTTTTCCATTATAAGTGTAACCTACAACTCGTGAGACATCACACAAATAATGGTAGCATCGGCATGCCATATACTATTGGTAAAAGGCATGAATTAATTAAAAATCTTTTAATTTGTATCCACTTTAACTTAATATTTGAAAACTACTTAAACATTCTAAGTAGAGGGATTTTATTTGCAAAGATCTCATTATTTTATTTTCTTAATTAGGTTCTCGATTGTTGGAATGGTGTGCTGTAAGCCAATTAGATTGACCTTCTAAACTATTTAACTTATGGTACAATCTTGATAGAATAATATTCTTCATATGGCCATCTTCATCTTATGCTTTGTTTCACATCACTACCATTTAGATGAAGCCATTAGATTATGTAAGATTGTGGGACTTAGTTTGGTGATCATGGAATAAGTCTCACACGATCATGATGTTAAATCTTCCAAGTCATAGGATCTTACGAGATGAGACATCTAAGATCCAGATAGACTTACACTAACGATGCATAAATCCAAGAGTTAGAGATTGCTACATTCCATGAGCAACTGTATGAGATATGGGTGCATGTTAGTAGGTGCTTGTTAGAGAACAAAACACTTAAGACCTATGGGAGATTCCACTAGATAACCATAGTGGCAAGTTGGTAGTGGCTAGTTCTCTTGCATACTTACAGCATATTATTAGTCTTTTAACCTAATGAACCATGATAACCTTGTGCTCGATCTTCATGTTTTAACTCTTCATTCACCACCTAGTAGGTCATTTCAGTTGAGATTGGGAATTAGCTACTTGGCATAGAGGTTTGTGAGATCCAATATGGAATCTGACTCCTCATTATTGTAAAGGGCGATTGCATCTACTATGTGTTCTATGATGATTGATTCCCAAAAATTCTTACGCAAAGTGGAGTGACAATTTGGAAAGGAGCTTTCCAAAGATGAGGTCACACAACATGGATCAAACATTAAGAATAGAGATATAGTATCGAAGGTATTAGGGAACCAACAAATATCTTGCCCTAGGCTTCTTTCGGGGGATAGGAGATGGAAGAACTATATTAGCATGGCACGCATAGAGTGATAATATTTATTTAGAGTATTCATTTTGGCTAATTAGTTGGGCTCCATGGGCTTGAGATTGGACATCGATCATGGAGATTGGGTACATTTTAATTAATGAGATTAATTGAATTTAGTTAACTTGTTTAAAAGGAGTTTAAACTAAAATGAATATAAGATATTCAAAAGTCACAAGAAGGAGTGAGCCTATGTCCAATGAATGATAGAACATATTAGGTCACACACAAAATTCAATTAGCTTCCTAATTAATGATGAGAATTTTCTAAGGAGTTAGAAAATGATGTCTCCTAGTGGATCAATTTTTAGGGCCAACTTCGAAGGTCAATCCTGGCTTGATTGATTTAAGTGTTAAATTAATCAACTAATTTAAGAATTAAATTAGTCCAATAATTAAGAAGTTAATTATTTGGTGCCAACATGACCATCAATTGGTCAAGTTAACTTAACGAGTTAAGTTAACAACTTTAGCTTAAGGAGTTAAACTAGTTTGACTTAAAGATTTAAGTCAAAGGATAATTAATTAAATTAAAGAGTTTAATTTGATTAATTAGGAAGAATGAATTTTGGAGAGAAGACTCAAATGAGATTTAAGATGGATTCCTAATTAATTTGAAATGAGATTTCAAATGTAATTAAGATTCAAATTAAATTTTGAATCAAATTTTGCCACTTAAGTATCCCCCATTGGCTGCCTCCCTCATGGAATGTGTGAAGCCACTTTAGCATCATACTATTCCACATCTATATATAGATATAGAGATCTGGCCAGCTAGAGCAATGCTTATTGGTTTGAAGAATTAGATTCTTCATTTTCCTCCAAAACCATTTGAAAGCTAGCACTCATGTGTTGAAAGATAAGCTTCTTTATTCATCTTCCTACCCCAAATTTGTCCTCCACCATTAGAAAGTCTTTATTCATACTCTAGCTCATGGACTAGAGATTTAGAAAGATCTCATTAGTGTGTGGATCATTACAATAGAGGCGAGGCATGTGATTTGCTTATTTTCGGAGATCCACCTACTTGAGGTCTAACTTTGTGATTTTCTACAGAATGTTCTAGATGTCCAATTAACATTCAATTTTAAATGAAAGTTCTCCAACGTGTTTTATAGCTCCATATATTTTTTTTAGAATTTTTGTAGGCAATTTCACAGGAAGGGCATTCATTGTAATCTCCTCGCTGCGCTATAAGCAGATAGTTTCTAGAACTAGTAAAGTGTTCACTTGATACTCCTTGGATTTGCTCATCAAGGTAATCCTCTATCTAAATATGAATTGTGGGCATAATTAGATCCTTTATTAGCTTGTAGGCACTAGTACTTTGATGTTTTGAAGTTTTGATATTAGATCCTAATGCATTACTTGGTTTCAAGTGGTATCGGAGCTAAAATTAAGCTTAGATTTGGATTTGATTTTTTTGACTGATTCATGTGATGGATTAATCTACACGACCATATTATTGACTCAATTGATGGATTGGAGAGTTTGGTTAATTTGTGTGTGGTTCCTTGATTGATGAATTGAAAGCATGCTGTTTGCGACTTAAGTGTTAATTAATGTAGTTAGTATGTTTTAATTCATAGTGATTATTGTTGAATGCAGATTTGGAATAAATTGATGTTATATGTTGATATAGCATGCTATAATTTGCCTGAAAGAGTTTTGGTCATTTTTGAATCCAATTGGACTGGAGTTTGGTTGGAGATTTTTGGAGAATTTGATTCTCATTTAGACTTGATTTTTGATGCATGATTGAGCACTTTAATTCTCAGTTTTGAAATAAGTATTAGATCTAAAAATTGATTCATAATGTGAGATTTAATGCTTAGAAGGTGTTCTAGCATTTTTGGTGTGCAAACGTTGAGGTAAAAATTAGCTTGACTGGCCTTTGACCTTAAGACAAAGGTTGCTAGCAGCTTTTGTGCAAGTTGGTTGGGCAATGGCTGAGAGCTATTGCCCAACCATGTACCAAGCTTGGCCAAGAGCACCGTATTGAGGGTTAGGTAGGTTTTGAGCCATATTTTGGTCTCTTTAAGTGGTTAAAAATGATGTTAAATCATATGTTATGGACACACAAGTGTTGTGCAAGTCCTCAGAATAATGTTTGACATTTTTTTTGCTTCTTAAAACTTGTCGAAATTAATCTCCAACTTGTGGATAATTGTTACGCATGGTTTTGTTTATGAGATAAGCATTTAATTATCAGAATCAATTATTAATTTTAGATTTATTTATTATTCATTTAATTGTTGAAGGAGTGATAAATGAATAGGGATGATCATAAGCCTTTAAAATTGATTTTATTTATTTCAAAGTTGTTGAAATGGGTTGTATTAAATGTGGCTTGTATGCCGTTTGTTCTATCTTGCAAACGTTATGAGAGTAGAACCACTAAGAGTGAAGATTTCCATTTCATGTAAATGTTGCATGCAAAAAGTAGTCCAATTGAGGCATGGAGACCATTTGAAGACCCATGAATGTATAGGATACAATCATGTGATAGTTTAGCTTAATTCAACCTATTTAAAATTAACCAAAGTGATGTACCTATGGCTCTAAATGCATCACTTGGTTAGGCTCATGGTCATCCCACCCTATAAGCATACTAGGATATTTACTTATTTATGCTTTTCATATTCTATTGACGTATGAGATGCATTATTAGAATATAAAGAACCTAAATAAGAAGATAAAAATGATGAGATCTTTGCAAGCAAAATCCCTCAACTTAGAATATGTAAGTGCTTTTCAATTATTAAGTCAAAATGGATACAAGTTGAAAGAGTTATAATTAATCCAAGCCTTTCACTAATATTGTACGTCATGATGATACTATCGATTTTGTGTGATGGCACCGATCACAGGGGTCACACTTAAGAGAAACATTGTGAGCATACACTTAGCATAAGATGAACCATTGACTTGGGAACCCTTATGCATTGGCACTCAATCACGGGAATGTCGTGAAGCTTTCTTGGGACAAGGTTTGATTGGTGGATTTAACTTAACACTTAGTAGTATAGATAGCACACAATTACCTGGGTTTATATGAAAAATGAGACAAAATATATTAAAAGTTGCATGAGATGCAATTAGCAAAAGTTCACTTAATGTTATTTTGGAAACCAATAAACTAACTGGGCCACACTTCCACGATTGACTTAACCTCAAAAATCATTCCAGATTCCTAGAAGTGGATATAAGTCCTATATCATGGTACTCATAATCACTTTGGGACTAATGTAGATATAGAGACATGTGAAAAGTTCACAAATTGGGCTTAGGATCATCTTATCCCTTAGTCTCATGATGGCATCTACATACTTTAGAAGTCTCAAGGACATATGAATTCTATCTTCATTAAAGTTTACAAAGAGTTGCAAAGTGAACGAGGTATGAGAAGTTTATGTTGTCAAATAAGACTTTTTCTAGTTGGTATTGATATGAAGTCATGTGTCATTGACTATGGTCCAAAGATGATTAGGCTTAGAAAAGCTTTACAACTTGGACGTAGTGATGGACAATAATCTCTATGAGGATTTGATCCTCATATCTTCACCAAATTTTATTGATCAAAATATTGATCTAGAAGGAGACTACCACGATAAGGGCAAACCTTAGACACTAATTTTCTTCTTCAAGTCTATAGGCCTTAGGGGTGCTAGAAAATGAGGTAAAATGAAGAAATGTTCTTTCTCTGAGGGAAAACAACTATCAAAGGCATCCGAAGGAGTCAAGAAGATCATAGAGGATATAGTTGATATTATTTATTTCTATTTTGGCTAGATAGGCCATTGGAAGTACTATTACAAAGAATACCTTGCAAACTTTAAAAAGGGTATGTACTTTATTAAAGTGTATTTTAGGATAAATTCTTCCTCATGGATATATGATATCGCATTTGGTTCTTTTCTTTGTAAGTTGTTACAAAGAATAGAAAAAAGAATAGAACTAAGTGATATATATATGATCTACCATCTTAGCTAAGGAGCAAGAGTTATGTCAAAAGCTGAAGGCATATAATATGTTAAACTTAGAAAACTCTATACTTATATTAGGCCTTTGTCATATGGTATCATATATTGTTGAAAACATTATTTTAATTCCTATTTTGGATAGCAAAGGATTTGATCCTTCTATATCAAATGGGATATTGAAGGCATTAAAGAATGGGTTCTTTAATTGCTTGTGGTACACTTAACAAAAAGTTATACATATTGGATAATGCAGTTTCAACTAAGTAAGAAACTAGACATCCAAGATAATGCAATGATGTGGCATATAAGACTTGGTCATATCTCCAAAAATGTGATGAACAAGTTAAAAGATCTCAAAGCACTAAATATTAGTAGAATTGAGAACCTTTCTAATTGTGACCTTATTTAAAGATATAATTAACCAAAGCTCCTTTTGTAGGACAAATGGTGCACTTCACAAATTCTTTGAATTTGATCGATATGGATATTTGAGGTTCACTAAAAGTTAGTGAGAGAAGTTGCTATTCTTACTTCATTACCTTCACTGATAATAGTCAATTTGGACAAATATATCTTATAAAGTACAAGTTTGAGGCCTTTGAAAAGTTCAAAGAGTATAAGAATAAAACAGAAAAGAAAAAGGAACTTAGTATTAAAGCCCTTCAATTGGATCATGAGGAAAAATACTAAAGTACCATATTCTTGCATTATCTAAAAAAGTGTGGAATTCTCTCTTAATAGACTCCACATAGCACACCCCAACATAATGGAGTAGCTGAGAGGAGACATCGTACCTTGTTGGACATGGTCTGTTCCATAATGAGCTTTTTTGATGTGCCTATAGCCTTTGAGGATACCTCTTAATGACGCAAGTGAAGTTACTAAGAATAGTACATTCAAAGTCGGTGCCAAAAACACCATATGCGATATGGTATGACAAAGCACCTTCTTACCACTATCTAAGGGTTTGGGGATCTCCTGCCTATGTGAGACGGATAGTAGGAGATAAGTTAGATAGTAGATCCACTTTATGCAAATTTGTGGATTATGTAAGAGAGTCTATACGTTATTAGTTTTATGATCCCTTGGAGCAAAATGTGGTTTTTTTTAGGAATGCCACCTTTTTGGAAAATAAATTTCTATAAGATAAACAAGGCATTGTAATTGAGCTTGGTAAGTTCAAAATGATCAATAAATCCTATAAATGGTAGAAATAAATAAATATCAAATAGACTCACACACAACCTCTAAAAAAGTCGGATCGGATCAAGAAGTAACCTAAAAAGTTTGAATTGTTTCTTGAGATGGGTCAATTGAATAGATATCTGAATACCTATGAGGAAGCTATGTTGGACATAAACTTAGGATATTAACTTGAAGCCATGAGATCTGAAATAGACTCCATATACTTAAACAAAGCATAGACTTTGGTAGATCCACTAAAGGAAATAGTTTCAATTGGTTGCAAGTGTATCTATTACCGAGAGCTTGGAGTAGATGAAAAAGTGGTAACTTTTAAGGTGCAATTAGTAGCAAAAGGTTACACTCAAAGATTCGATATCGATTTCGAGGAAACCTTTTTACGAGTTACTATGCCTAAGTCCATTCAGATCTTACTTGCCATAGTTGCATATTATGACTATGAAATATGGTAAATGGATGTAAAAACTGCTTTCCTCAATGGTGACATTGAAGAAGAAATTTATGTGGAGCAACCACAAGTTTTACATCCAAAGAAAGTGAGCAAAAGGTTTGCAAACTCTAGAGATTTATTTATAGACTCTAATTGACATCTTAAACTAGGAATATACATTTTTGATAAAATAGTCAAATTGTTTGACTTTGTCAAAAAAGTTTATGAATCGTGTGTGTACAAAAAGACTAGTGGGAGTAATGTACAATTTATTGTGCTTTATGTCGATGACATCCTTCTCATTAGGAATGTGGCATGAATGTTAGAGTTCATTAAAGCATGGTTATCTACACAATTCTCCATGAAGGACTTGGGAAATGCATCCTGCATATTGGGAATACAAATCTATAAAGAGATGTTGGGGCTTTACTAAATCCTATACATTGAACAAAGATACTAAAGAGGTTTAGTATGGAAGATTTCAAAAGGAGATTCTTTCTTTGGGAAGTGATCTTCATCTCTCCAAGTCTATAGACTCTTAGACTGTCGATGAGAGACACAGAATATCCCACATATCTTATGCGTCCACTACATAGTACAATTGTATGCCATTCGATGTACAAGATTGGATGTGGCACAATCTTAAGCATTATGAGTAAATTCCAATTCAATCTCAGTGAATGTCATTGGAAGATTGTTAAAATAATCCTTAAGAAGGACTAAAGACTTATTTTTGGTATACGACAATGAAGAATTGAAACTCGTAGAGTTTTTTGATATTAGTTTTCAATCCAATGTAGATGACCTAATATACACTTTTGATATATATTTTGCCTTAATGGCAACATGGTGTGTTAAAAGAATTCCAACTAGACACCATGGGCTATATAACCACTAAGGTGAAATACTTTGTGGTTTCAAAAACCATAAAGAAATGTGTTTGTATAAAAATTTCATCTAAGGGTTAGATGTAGTTCCAAACATTCATGTGCTTGCGATTGTCTTAGGAAGATAATTCAGGATTGAGCTAAGATATCATTAATGATCTAAACACATTAAACGTGTTATCATTTGATATATGATATCAATTGATAAGAGGTAACAATTAAGTGGATAAAAGTTGCTGTAGAAGAGAATATAGCAAAACCACTGTATTAACCCCTAAAAACTAAAAGTCATTAGAGGAAATATTAAGAAGATGGGTCTCAAGGCCACAGGGGATTAGCTTTAAGGCATGTTGGAGATTGTTGGAATAAAGCCTTGCAAGGTAATGAGATTGGCCTTGTAAACTATTTCACTCATAGTACAATCTTGATTGAATAATATTCTTTACTTGGCCATCTTCATCTTATGCTTTGTTTCACTTCACTAGCATTTGGATGAAGGTCTTAGATCACCTAAAACTATGGGATTTTGTTTGGTGACCTTGTAATAAGTCTCACACGATCATGATCTTAAATCTTTCTAGTCATAGGATCTTATGAGACGAGACATCTAAGATCCAGATAGACTTGCACTGATGGTGCATAAATCTAAGGGTTAGAAATTGCTCTATTCCATGAGCAATTGTATGAGATACAGGTGTATGTTAATAGGTGTTCGTTAAAGAACAAGGTACTAAAGATCCACCTAAGAATCAACTAGATAGCTATAGTGGTAAGTTTTCCTACTTATGCTAATACATATTATTAGCCTTTTAACTTGAGGATCCATCATAACCTTGTGTTTGATTCTCATGCTTTGACTTTTTCTTGACCATCTAGTGGGACTTTCGAGTTGAGATTAGGTATGAGCTACTTGGCATGGAGGTTTGTAAGATCCAAGATAGAATCCGACACCTTGCTGTTGTGAAGGGCGAGTGCATCTCCTATGTGTTCTATGATGATCGATTCCTGAAAATATTTGGGCAAGGTGCTGTGATAATTTGGAAAAGGTGTTTTCCAAATGTGAGGTCACACAACAAGGATTGAACATTAAGAATAGTGACTTAGTATCAAGGCTATTACGGAGCTAACAAATATCTTGCTCTAGCGTCTTTCAGAAGATAGGAGACAAAAGGATTGTATTTGCATGGCACGAGTAGAGTGATGATGGTTTTCTAGAATGTTCATTTCAGCCAATTAATTGTGCTCCATAGCCTTAAGGTTGGACATTGACCATGAAAATTGAGTACTCTTCAATTAATGTGATTAATTGAATTATGTCAACTAGTTTAAAGGGAGTTTTAAACTAGAATGAATATAAGATATTTAAAAATCACAAGAAGTTATTACCCGTGTCCAATAAATGGTAGAACCTATTGGGTCACACACAAAATTCAATTAGCTTCCTAATTAATGGAAAGAATTTTCTAAGTAGTTAGAAAATGTTGTCTCTTAGTAGACTGATTTTTAGGCCAACTTTGTTGGTCAATCTTCACTTGATTGATTTAAGTGTTAAATTAATCAATTAATTTAAGAATTAAATTAGACCAATAATTAAGGAGTTAATTATTTGATGCCAACATGACCATCATTTGGCCAGGTTAACTTAAAGAGTTAAGTTAACAAATTTAGTTTAAGGAGTTAAGCTAGTTTGACTTAAAGAGTTAAGCAAAAGAATAATTAATTAAATGAAATAGTTTAATTTGATTAATTAGGAAGAATAATTTTTGAGAGAAAGTACAAATGAGATTTGAGATGGCATCTTAATTAATTTGAAATGAGATTTTAAATGTAATTAAGATTCAAATTAAATTTGGAATCCAATTTTGCCACCTAAGCAACCCTTATTAGCCGACCCTCTGATGGAATGTGTGATGCCACCTTGGCATCACACTATTCGACATCTATGTATAGATAAGAGAGTTGGTTGGCCAGAGCAATGCTTATTGGTGGGAAGAATTAGATTAGTTATTTTCCATCAAAAGCATTTGCAAGCTAACTTATTGGTGTGAAGAATTAGATTCTTCATTTCTATCCAAGGTGTGTGACTTGCTCATTTATGGAGATCCACCTGTTTGAGGTTTGATTTTGTGATTTTCTCTAGGACATTCTAGATTGCTAAATGATCTAAAATGTTAATAGAAAGTTCTCCAAGGTGTTGTATAGCTCCAAATATTTGTTCAGAATATTTTTAGAGGTGATTTGGTAGGGAAGGCGATCATTGCAATCTTCTCACTACACCACAAGTAGGCAAATTCTAAAACTAATGAAGTGTTCACTTGATAGTCCTTAGATTTGCTTATCAAGGTAATTGTCTATCTAAATTTGAATCATAGACATGATTAGATCCTTGATTAGCTTGTAGGCACTAATTACTTTGATGTTTTGAAGTTTTGATATTAGATCCTAGTGCCTTACTCGCCTTCATCTATATTCTAATCATACATCTCAACATCAATAGGATTTGGAAAGCAAAAATAGGTAAATAAGCGTAGCATGCTCCTAGGGTGGGATGATCATGAGCCTAACCAAGTAATGTACTTAGAGCCATAAGTGCATCACTTGGTTGATTTTAAGTGGATTGATTACACTAAGCTATTACACGAGTGTATCCTATATATTCTTGGGTCTTCATGCCTCCTTAGATCCTCTTTGCTCCTTATACCTTTTACAAGAGAAAGAAAACCTCACTTTTAGTGATTCTACTCTCATAACCTTTACAAGATAGAACAAGAGGCATGCAACCCCTATTTCAACAACTTGAAATAAATAAAATTAATATTAAAAGCTTATGATCATTCTCATTCATTCATCATCCATTGAACAATTAAATAAATAATAAATAAATCTAAAATTAACAATTAATTTCAACAATTAAATGTTTATCTCATAAACAAATAATTAGTCAAGCATAACATTTTTGCAATGAATTGTAGATTAACTTTAACAAAATTTTATAAGCAATCAAAAAACATCAAACAAAATTTTGAGGACATGCACAACACTTGTGCATCTATAACACATGATTTAACATCATTTCTAGCCACAAAAGGAATGAAAAAGTAGCTTAAAACCTACCGAACCCATGATCGGGCACTACTAGCTAAGGCAAGCTTGCGGCACTCCTATGACTCTCAATTACTACCCTGCCAGCATGCACTAAGGCTGGCAATAGCCTCTATTTTTTGTCAAAGGCATATCAAGCTGGTTTTTAGCTCAACTTTTGAGCACCAAAAATTGTAGAACTCTTTCAAAACATTAAATCACACATTATGGACCAATTTCCAGATCTAAAACTCCTTTTAAAACTGAAAACTAAAGTGCTCAATTATGCTTCAAAAATTCAAGTTTAAGTGGGAACGAGATTCTCCAAAAATATCCAACCAAACTCCAATTTTGTTGGATCTAAAAATGACCCAAACTCTTTTAGCTATAAGTTAACATGCCATATTAGCATATAACATCAATTAATGCCAAATCAACATTCAACATTAATCACTATGAATCAAAACATACTAATTACATGAATTAACACTTAAATAATATAATAGCATGCTTTCAATTGATCAATCAAGGAGCCACACACAAAACAACCAAACACTACAATCCATTATATGAATTGAGAATTTGGTGATCTAGATTAATCCATCACTTGAATCAATCAACCAACGAAAATTCCAAACCTAAGCATGATTTAAGGTCTGATACCACTTAAAAGCAAATAAAGCACTAGGATCCAATTATCGAAACTTCAAAAGCAAGAAATTAACTAGTGTTTACAAACATACATAGGATAAAATCATGCTAGTGATTCAGATTTGGTGAGAGAGTTATCCTGAAAAGCAAAATCCAAAGAGAGACTTGTGAACTCTTTACAATTCTAGAAACTAACTGCAACTAGTGTGACAAAAAGAGTGCAAAAATCGTCCACCCAAAACTCCTTCAAAAATTCTGAAAAAACTACTGGAGCTTACCAATACCTTGAAAAACTCACAGTATAAATTTTGGATTAAAAATCCTCCTAGAACTTCTTGTAGAAAATAGCTAAATTGGACTCTGTGTAGGTAGGTCTCCAAAACAAGAAAACTCCTTTGTTTGCCTCTATTGCTATAATCCACACACCAATTAAAATTTTCAAAATCTCCAATCTATAAGATGGAATAACAGAGGATATTTTCTATGGTGGAGGCCAATTTTAGGTAAGGAAGAAGAAGAAGAGAGCAAATTTTTCAACACATGAATACAATGCTTGCAAGAGGTTTCTAGGGGGAATTGTGATAGAATTCATTGCTTCACAAATGGTGTGAGCTGCTAAATATTCTCTCACCTCTATATCTATATATAGAGAGAGGATAGTGTGATGCGAAGGTGGCATCACACTCTCAAGGGGAGTGGCCACTTGCAAGTTTAGGTGGAAAATTTAAATTCAAATCTCATTTGAATTTTATGTGCATTTCAACTTAATTTGGAATTTAATTTCATATTAACTAAAATGCTAATTCAAAGGAACTCTTCATTTTAATTTACCCTCCACAATATATTTTTTTCATTAATTAAATTAACCTTTGACTTAACTCTTAAGCCAAACTAACTTAATTTGCTAACTTAATGCTTTAAATTATCTTGACCAATTAATGGTCATGTTGGCACCAACTAATTAACTTTTTAATTATTGATCTAATTTAGCTCTTGAATTTAATTGATTATTTTAATGCTTAAATTAATCAAGTCAAAAATGACTTTGAAAATTGGCACCTTCAAATTGGTCTACAAGGAGTTAGTTTTCTCTAACACTTAGAAAATTTTCTCCATTACTTAGGAAGCTAATTGGCTTTTGTGTGTGACCTAATAGATTCTACCATTCATTGGACATAAGCTCACAACTCCTTGTGACTTTTGATATCTTATATTCATTTTAGTTTAAAACTCATTTTAAACTAATTAACTCAATTCAATTAATCTCATTAATTAAAGAGTACCTAATTTCCATCATTAGTATACAACCTCAAGCCCATGGAGCCCAACTAATTGGCCAAAATGAATATTCTGGAGAACTATCATAGCTCTACACATACCATGCAAATACAATCTTTTTGTCTCTTATCTCCCTAATGAGGCCTAGGGCAAGATATTTGTCGGCTACCTAATTATTAGAATAGTGCCCTGCAAGCTAATGAGATTGTCCTTGTAAACTATCTTATTGTAAGACAATCTTGATTGAAAAATATTCTTTATATGGCCATCTTCATCTTATGCTCTTTATTTACTTCACTAGCATTTGGATAAAGTCCCTAGAACACACAAAACTATGGGATTTTGTCACGCCCTAGCTGATGATTATGGAATAAGTCTCATACGGTTGTGATCTTAAATCTTCCAAGTCATAGGATCTTATGAGATAGGGGCATCTAAGATCCAAGTACACTTGCACTAATAATGCATAAATTCAAGGGTTGGGGATTGCTTCGTTCCATGAGCAACTATATGAGATACAGGTACATAATAGGGGGTGCTTGTCAAAGAACAAAGCACTAAAGACCTACTAAAAAATCCACTAGATAGCTGTATGGCAAGTCGGTAGTGGCTAGTTCTCCTGCTTATGCTAGTGCATATTATTAGTCCTCTAACCTGAGGATCCATGATAACCTTGTGTCCTGTTCTCATACTTTAACTCTTTCTTGACCACCTAGCAGGTCTTTTAGGTGGAGATTGGGTATGAGCAACTTGGCATGGAGTTTTGTAAGATCCTAAATAGAATCCAACTCCTCATCTTTGTGAAGGACGAGTGCATGTGTTCTATAATGATCAAATCTAACAAATTCTTGCACAAAGTGGTGTGATAATTTGGAAAAGGGGTTTTCCAAAGGAGCGGTCACACAAAAAAATTGAGCATTAAGAATGGAAACATAGTATTGATACTATTAGGGAACCAATAAATATCTTGCCCTAGGCCTTTATCGAGAGATAGAAGATAGAAGAGCCATATTTACATGATACGCGTAATGTTAGAATAGTTCTTCAGAAGCATTCATTTCAACCAATTAGTTGGGTTCCGTAGGCTTGAGATTGGACATCGACTATGGATATTGGGTACTTCTCAATTAATGAGATTAATTAAATTGAGTCGCTTAGTTTAAAAGAGTTTAAACTAAAGTGAATATTTAGTATTCCAAAAGTCACAAGGCGTTGTGAGCCTATGTCCAATAAATGGTAGAACCTAATGGGTCACAAACAAAAGCCAATGACATGGTCTATTAAAAGAAGGAGAATTTTCTAAGAGTTGGAAAATTCAAGACCAATTTTTGGAAAAGACAAAATTGTAGTCATTTTAGCTTGATCAATTTAATTATTAAATTGGCCAAATTAATTTAAAGGTTAAATTAAGATCAATTAATTAATGGTTAATTGATTGATGTCACATGACTATCAATTGGTCAAAATTAATTTAAGGGTTGAGTTAATTTTAACTAGATTAAACTATTAAGTGTTTTAACTTAAGAGTTAAGCCAAACGATTATTAATTAAATTAAATTGTTTAATTTAATTAAGTTGGAGAGATGATTTTTGGGAGAATTATCAAATGAAGGGTTCATTTAATAAGAATTATAATTTAATTGTAAGACATTTGATGAGATGAAATTTGTGCTTCAATTAAATTTACTAATCACAAAATTAGTGACCACCTAAGCAAGGGACACTTGGCATCACCTCCTTGTGGGAGGTGTGTGACTACTCCTATATATGGATATGGTAGAGTGGCTGGCCAGATGTGTGTGAGGTGTGCATATTTTGTGTGATTTTTTCTCAAAAATATTGTGTAGGGGGAATCTAAGTGGTTAGCCTCCCATTACTCTCTTCTTCTCCCTCCTCCTTGCACCCCAATTTTCCTTGCCTTTCTCCCCTCATTATCTATAGATTTTCAAGCCTTTCTATAGAGAATAGGCCATTTATTTGGTTTGTGGAGATTTTCATTAGAGGCAATCTATTTTGGTTGCTTTTGCTCTTTACTAGAGCTGTTTCCAACAGTTGATTTTTGCCTCTGATTGGAGTACCTCTGAAGATCTGATTGGCCTAAAATTATAAATTTAGAATCTACAAAGGGTTTAGGAGTTCTATTAAAAATTTCAGTCCAAACAAATAAGTTTATCCAAGAGAAAAATGCTGGTGAACCTGTTGTGCCCATGAAAAGCCCATTTAATGGTAGTGAAGAATTTTACTCTTGCTCTTCGAATTTTCTGCTTTGACCCAGGTATTTTCCCTTTCAAAATCTAAATCATATGCATGTATGGATCCTTTTGGTGTTGTGTGGGTTAGTTTATTCAGTTGTTTTAGAAATATTTAGATCCTAGTACCACACAAACCTTCAAGTGATATTAGAGCTATATTCATGCTTCGATTTGGATTTTGCTTGGCTTGGATGATTGATTTTTGTGAATCAATGATCAAAATCACCATGTGATTGATCCATATCATGGGTTTGAGTGTGTGGATTATCTTTCTAGTGGTTCTTTGATTGATAGATTGAATCATGCTATGTGTGCTTTAATTGTTAAATTATGTGATGGGCGTGTTTTGATTCAATTTTCTGATATTGAATTTTTAATTTGGAATTGGTGAATGTTTATTCTTATTTGACATATTATGAATGACTTTAAGTTGTTTTGGTCATTTTTGGGTCCAATAAAATTGGATATAATAGGAAATTTTTGAAAAATGTGATTCTTGCTTAAACTTGTTTTTCAAGCATCTTTGTGCACTTGATATTTCAATTTTAAAAGGTGTTTTAATCTGAAATTTTCATTTATATTCTGTGTTTTTTAGTTTAAAAGTTGTTCTAAAAATCTTTTTTTGTCTAAAGTTGAGCAAAAAATGGCGTGGTTTGCACTTGACACTAAAATAGAGGTGCTACTGGTAGTTGGCAGCTTTTGGCATGGCTGTGACCGTTTTGGTTGCTGCCCAACCTTTAGCATGCCTCTACCAGTAGTGCCTTATTTGGTCTTGAGTGAATTTTGAGCTTTTTAGGTTCCTTTAATGACCGAGGTGGTGTTGAAACGCACATAATGGTTGCACAAATGTTGTGCAAACTCTCAAAAAATGTGTTGGACTCATTTAATTGATTCTAAAACTTGTTTAATTTGATCTCCAATTATCCAAAAAAATATGATAAATAAATGTAATTCTTGTTTTTGCATTACCAATTATTTGTTAATTTGATTGGCACTTAATTATTGGAATTGAATGTCAATTCTTGGTTTATTTATTGTTTATTTAAATATTGAATGAATGATGAATTAATGGGGATGGTCATGAGCCTCTAATATGAATTTTATTTATTTCAATTGTTGAAATGGATTGTATTAAATGGGGCTTGCATGCCTCTTGTTCTATTCTATAAAAGTAATAAAAATAGAACCATTAAGAGTGAGGATTTCTATTTATGTGAATGTTGCATGAAGTAAGGAGCCCTATGGAGGCATGGAGGCTATTTGAAAATCCATAAATGTATGGGATACTCTCATGTAATAGTTTAGTTTAATTTAATCTACTTAAAATCAACCGAAGTGATGCACCTATGGCTCTAAGTGTGTCACTTGGTTAGGCTCATGGTCATCCCACCCTAGGCGCATGCTGAGCTATTTAGTTATTTATGCTTTCCATATCCAATTAATGTATGTGATACATGATTAGGATATAGAGAACCTAAATAAGAAGATAAAATAATGAGATCTTTGCAAGTAAAACCCTCTACTTAGAAGGTCTATGTGTTTTCAAACATTAAGTCTAAACGAGTACAATTTAAAAGAGTTTTAATTAATCCAAGCCTTCCACCAATAGTATATGCCATGACAATGCTACCAATTTTGTGTGATGGCACTCGGTCATGGGGTTCACACTTAAGAGGAAAGTTGTGAGTATAAACTTAGCATGAGATGCACCTTTGACTTAAGAACCCTTATGCATTAGCACTCAATCATGGGGGATGCCATGAGGCCATCTTGAATTAAAGTATGATTGGTGGGTTGGACTTAAGACTTAGTAGTATAGATGGCACATGGTCACATGGGTCTATATGAAAAGTGAGGCAAAATACATCAAAAGTTTCATGAGATGCAATTAGCAAAAGTTGCTTACCCTTCGATTGCTTGTGGATGGCAGTCGATCACATGGGTCCATTGGCAAGTCATTGGGGTCTTGATTCTCACTAAGAAATTTGATTTCCTGAATTCTTCTTAAGGTGAAGAATTTGACAAAATAGTGGGAGAAAACATGCTTGAAAGACCATGACCATATTTTTAATATCAAATTCAATCACATGCTTATATTCTCTTTTTTGCATTTCATGATTTGTGAAATCTCAAGAATGGCTAATAATTCCACTCAATGTTATTTTGAAAACCAATAAACCAATCGAGCGAAACTTCTACAATTAACTTAACCTCAAAAATCATTCTAGATTTCTACAAGTGGATATATGTTCTATATCAATCTCTTTGTGATTAATGTAGATCTTGAAACACGTGACAAGTTCATGAATTAGGCTTAGGATCATCCTATCCCTAGTATCATAATGGCATCTACAAACTTTAAAAGTCTGAAAGACACATAAATGGTACCCTAGTTAAAATTTACAAAGAGTTGTAAAGTAATGAGGTATGCGAAGTTTATGTTGTCAAAAGAAACTGTTCAAGCTAGGATGAATAGGAATTCATGTGTCATAAACTACGGTCAAAAGATGATTAAGCTTGGTGAAGCTGATTTCTACTTAGATGTAGTGATGGACAATAATCTCCATGAGGATTTGATCTGCCCATCCTCGTTAAGTTTTATTGATCAAAGTGTTGAACTAGAAGGAGAATGCCATAATAAGGAAAAACCTTTGACACTTGTTTCTTCCTCCACATCTATGGGCCTAAGGGGTACTAGAAAGGGAGGTAAAAGGAAGAAAGGTTTTTCCTCCAAGGAAAAACAACCATTAAAGGCATTCGGAGGGGTTAAAAAGATTATAGAGGAAATAGTCAATATTATTTGTTTCTGCGTGAGCAAAATAGGCCATTGGAAGCACTATTGCAAAGAATACCTTGAAACCCTTAAAAATGGTATGTATTTTATTGAAGTGCATTTTAAGTTAAATTCTTCATTATAGATATATGATATCACATGTAGTTTCTTTCTTCATAAGTTGTTATAAAGAATAGAAAGAAGAATAGAACCAAGTGATGTGGATGTGATCCACCACCTTAGCTAAGGAGCAAGAGTTGTGTCCAAGCTGAAGGCATACAATAGGTTAGACTTAGAGAACTCTATACTTGTATTAGACCTTTTTTATAAGATACTATATATTGTTGAGTACATTATTTCAATTCCTATTTTGGATAGTAAAGGATTTGATCTTTCTATAATGAATGGGAGATTGAAGGTATTAAAGAATAGGTTTTTTAATTGCTTATGGTACACTTAATAAAGGATTGTACATATCAGATTCTTAATCATCACTAATGCACTTTCAACCATGTAAGAAATTAGATATCCAAGATAATGCCATGATGTGGCATATAAGATTTGTTCATATCTCCAAAAATAGGATAAACAAGTTAGAAGCTCTCAAAGCACTAAATGTTAATGGTGTTGAGGACCTTCCTACTTGTGAATCTTTTTTGAAGGAATAAATGACCCAAGCTCCTTTTGTAGGACACAAGGAGCACTCCACAAATTCTTTGGACCACTAAAGTTGGTGAGAGAGGAGGCTATTCTTACTTCATCACCTTCATTGATGGTAATAATCAGTTTGGACAAATGTATCCTATGAAGTATAAGTCCGAGGCCTTTAAAAAGTTCAAAGCGTATAGCAATGAAATAAAAAAGTAAAAGGGACTTAGTATTAAAGCCCTTTGATTAGATTGAGAGGAAAAATACTTAAGTACTATATTTTTGGATTATCTAAAGAAGAATGGGATTCTCTCTCAATGGACTTTACTGGGCACACCTCAACATAATGGAGTAGTTGAGATGAGATACTGTACCTTATTGGACATGGTACATTCCGATGTCTCCATGCCCTTTTAAGGATACACTTTCAAGATGGCAGTGAAGTTACTAAGAGTAGTATCTTCAAAGTTGGTACGAAAAATACCATATGAGATATGGCATGGCAAAGTACCATTTGACCACTATCTAAAGGTTTTAGGATCACCCACATACGTGAGATGAACAATGGGAGATAAGTTAGATTGTTGATCCACCTTGTGCAAGTTTGTAGGATATCCTAGAGAGTTTATGAGTTATTACTTCTATGATCCCTTGGAGTAAAATGTGTTTGTTTTGAGAAATGCTGTCTTTTTGGAAAAGAAATTTTTGTAAGATAGAAAAGATGTTGTAATTGAACTTGGAAAAGTTCAGGACATCAATAAATCCTAGAAGTGGTAGAAACAAATAAATATCAAAAATCCTAGTACACAACCTCTAAGAAGGTCAGACCAGATCAAGAAGTAACTCGAAATGTTTAGATTTCTTCACGAGATGGGTTAATTGGATAGAGATTAAAAGACCTATGAGGAAGCTATATTGGATATAGATTTGGGATGTTGGCTTGAAGTTGTGAGATCCGAAATAGACTCTAGGTACTCAAACAAAGTGTAGACTTTAGTAGATCTACCGAAGGAAATAGTTTCCATTGGTTGTAAATGGATCTATAAGCAAAAGCTTGGAGTAGATGGAGAAGTGGTGACTTTTAAAGCACGACTAGTGGTAGAAGGTTATATTAAAGATTCTATATCAATTTTGAGGAAACCTTTTCACCGATCGCTATGCCTAAGTTTATTTAGATTTTACTTGCCATAACCGCATATTATAACTATGAGGCATGGCAAATGGATGCAAAAATAGCTTTCCTCAATGGAGATATTGAAGAAAGGATTCATATGGAGCAACCACAAGGTTTTACAACCCAAGAGAGTGAACAAAAGGTTTGCAAATTCTAGAGGTCTATTTAAGGACTCAAACAGGTGTCTCAAACTTAGAACATATGTTTTGATTAGAAAGTCAAATCATTTAGCTTTATAAAAAATGTGTATGAACCAAGTGTGTGCAAGAGACTAGTAAGAGTAATATACAGTTTATTGTGCTTTATGTCGATGACATTCTTCTCATTAGAAATGAGATAGAAATGTCAGAGTGTACTAAAGCATGATTATTTACACAATTCTCTGTGAAGGATTTGGGATAAGCATCCTATGTATTTAGAATACGTATCTATAAAGATAGATCGAAGAAGATGCTGGGGCTTTCCCAAACTCAGTATATTAATGAAATACTAAAGAGTTTTAGTATGGAAGAATCCAAAGCCTATGGTCCCCAAGACTAAGGAAAAGAAATGAAGAATACCTCACATACTTTATGCCTTCTCTATTGGAAGCACAATGTATGTAGTTCAATGTACTAGATTGAATGTGGCACATTCGCTAAGAGTTATGAGTAGGTTCCAATCCAATCCTCATGTGAGTCACTAGATAGCCATAAAAACAATTCTTAAGAAGGACGAAAGACTTGTTTTTCATGTATGACAATAGAGAATTGAAACTCGCAGAGTTTTTGGATATTAGTTTTCAATCTAATGCAGATGACCTAATATCTACTTTTAGATACATGTTTTGCCTTAATGATAGTATGGTGTGTTGGAAGAGTTCCAACTAGACACCATAGCTTAAATAACCACTAAGGTGAAATACTTTATGATTTTAAAAACCACAAAGGAAAGTGTTTGGATAAAAACTTCATCTAAAGGTTAGATGTAATGCCTAATGTGCATAAGCTTGCAATTGTCTTTGAAAGACAATATAGGACTTGAGTTAAGATCTCATTAGTAACCTAGACATAGTAAATGCATTACCGTTTGATATATAATTTTAATTGATAGAGGTGATTACTTAATGGATAAAAGTTGCCTTAGAAGAGAATATAGCAGAACCACTATATTAACCCCTAAAAGCTAAAGTGCTTTAAAGGACATCTTTTGAAGATGAGTCTCAAGGCCACAAAGCATTGGCTTTAGGGCAAGTGGGAAATTGTTGCAATAGTGCTTTGCAAGCTAATGAGATTGACCTTGTAAACTATTTCATTGTAAGATAATGTCGATTAAATAATATTTTTTATATGGTCATCTTCATCTTATGCTCTTTATTTGCTTCACTAACATTTGGATGAAGCCCTTACATCACATAAAACTATGAGATATGGTAATGCCTAGGTAGTGAGCATGAAATAAGTCTCACACGATTATGATCTTAAATCTTCCAAGTCGTAGGATCTTATGAGACAGGGTATCCAAGATCCAAATAGACTTGCACTAATGATTCATAAATTCAAAAGTTGGAGATTGCTTTGTTCCATGAGCAATTGTATGAGATACAGATGCATGTTAGTGGGTGCTTGTTAGAGAACAAGGCACTAAAGACCTACAGGAGAATCCACTAGATAGCCGTAGTAGTAAGTTGGTAGTGGCTAGTTCTCCTACTTACACTAGTGCATATTATTAGTCCTCTGACCTAAGGGTGCAAGGTCACCTTATGTTCGGTCCTTATGCTATGACTTTTCCTTGACCACCCAGAGGGTCTTTTGGGTGAAGATTGGGTATGAGATACTTGGCATGGAGGTTTATAAGATCCAAATTGGAATCTAACTCCTCATCTTTGTGAAGGACAAGTATATCTCCTCTCTGTTCTATAATGAATGGTTCCAAAAAATCCTTGCACAAAGTGGTGTGACAATTTGAAAAAGGAGTTTTCCTAAGGTGAGGTCACACAATGGAATTGAACATTAAGAATAGAAACATAATATTAAGGTTATTAGGAAGTAGACAAATATCTTGTCCTAAGTCTCTTTCAGGAGCTGAAAGATGGAAACATTGTATTTGCATAGTACATGTAATGCTAGAATGGTTCTTCAAGAGCATTCATTTAGGTTAATTAGTTGGGCTCTATCGGCTTGAGGTTGGACGTTGATCATGGAGATTGGGTATTCTTGAATTAATGAGAATAATTAAACTGAGTCACTTAGTTTAAATGAGTTTAAACTAAAGTGAATATTTGGTATTCCAAAAGTCACAAGGAGTTGTGAGCCCATGTCCAATGAATGGTACAACCTAATGGGTCCCACACAAAAGCCAATGACATGGTCTATTGAAGGATGGAGAATTTTCTAAGAGTTAGAAAATTCATGATTAATTTTTGGAGGAGGTAAAATTTTAGTCATTTTAGCTTGATCAATTTCATTATTAAATTGGCCAAATTAATTTAAGGGTTAAATTAAGATCAACTAATTAAGGGTTAATTAATTGATCTCATATGACTATCAATTGGTCAAAATTAATTTAAAAATTGAGTTAATTTTGACTTGCTTAAAATGTTAAGCATTTTGATTTAAAAATTAATTCAAATAATTATTAATTAAATTAAAGTGTTTAATTTAATTAAGTTGGGAAGATGATTTTTGGGAGAATTCTTAAATGAAGAGTTCATTTAATAAGATTAGAATTTAATTGTAAGACATTTGATGAGATAAAATTTATGCTTCAATTAAATTCACTAATCACAAAGTTAGTGGCCACCTAAGCAAGGGACACTTGGCATCACCTCTTTGTGGGAGGTGTATGACCACTCCTATATATGGATATGGTAGAGTGGCTGGCTAGATGTGTGTGAGGTGTGCACATTTTGTGTGATTTTTTCTCAAGAATATTTTGTAGTGGGAATCTAAGTGGGTAGCCTCCCATTACTCACTCTTTCTCCCTCCTCCTTACACCACAATATTTTCAACCTTCCTCTTCTCATTCTCTACCAATTTTCCATCCTTTCTATAGCAAATGGGCCATCGATTTGGTGTGTAGACGTTTTCATCAGAGGTAATCTATTTTGATTGCTTTTGCTCTTAACTGGAGCTATTTCTGGCAACCAATTTTACCTTTGATTGGAGCACCTATGGAGATCTAATTGGCCTAAAATTTGGATTGTATAATCTTCAAAGGATTTAGGAGTTTTAGTTAAAATGTTAGCCTAAATAGAGAAGTCTATCCAAGGGAAAAATAGTGTTGATCTTGCTATGCCGATGAAGAGCCCATTTGATGGTAGGAAAGAGTTTGATTGTTGCTCTTTGAATTTTCTACTTTGACCTAACTATTTTTCCTTTCTAAATCTAAATCCTATACATGTCTAAATTTTTGTGGCATTTTGTAGGCTAGTTTATTTAGTGTTTTTGAAAATATTTAGATCCTAATGCCACACAAACCTACACTAATAACCTTGATATTGTATCTCTATTCTCAATCTTCAATCCCTTTATGTGACATCCTCTTTGGAAAACTCCTTTCCAAATTGTCGCGCCATCTTGTAAAAGGATCTCTAGGAATCAATTATTATAAAATACATAGAAGATGTACTCGCTTTTCACAATAGTGAGGAATCAAATTACTTCTTAGATCTCACAAACCTCCATACTAAGTAGCACACACCCATCTCAAGCCAAAAGATCCACTATATGGTTAAGGAAAAGTCAAAGGTTGAAGACTGAACACAAGGTTACCATGGATCCTTAAGTCAGAGAACTAATAATATGCACTAGAGTAAATAGGAGAATTAGCCATTACTGATTTGCCATTACTGCTATCTAGTGGAATCTCAAATGAGTTTTCAATACCTTGTTCTCTAACAAGCACCATCTAACATTCACCCATATCTCATACAATTGCTCATGGAATGGAATAATATCCAACTTTTGGATTTATGCATCATTAGTGTAAATCTATCTGGTTCTTAAATGCCTTGTCTCTTAAGATCCTATGACTTGAAAGATTTGAAAGCACGACCACATGATACTTATTCAATGGTCATCAAACTATGTGCCACAGTCGTACGTGACCTAAGGGCTTCATCCAAATGCAAGTGAAGTGAAATAAAGTATAAGATGAAGGTGGTTATATGAAAAATATCATTCAATCAAAATTATATCATAAGTGAAGTAGTTTACAAAGTGAATCTAATTGGCTTGCGAGACACTATTCCAACAAAATTATCATTCTAATGCTTGCTAATTCCATGTTTTTATCTTTGAGTACAAAGTATTTTCTCTATTGAGTTCCTAACAACTCAATGATACTTGCAATAGATTGCTTATTTACTTTTCCAAATTTGTTAGCACATTTTGGTTTTGGTAGTTGAATCAACTTCCTAGCCAATAATTAAATAAAGATGTGAGGAACATTAAAGAATAAAAATGGGTTTCCTTCTTCTTGAACTTTCTTAGCATCCATTTGCATTTAGAAAACATATTAATCTCTAGCTTTCTCACCACCATTTTCTTTAGTTGTATGAATTTAGAAAGAAGTTTCCTACAGAGCCATGGATTCGTTAGTACAAGCCATGACGTGCCTTTTGCTTCTTTTTTGGTGTTTCTTATCTTTCTTTTGATCATCTATTGGGAATTCAAATTCATGTTTAGCCATATTGAGCTCTATATCATGGGTGTGGATAGTCAATTCTTTCAAAATTACCAAGCTTGACTCCTTGAAAATTTTTGACAAGTGACAAATACATACTTCTAATACGCATCTCCAATACAAACATTTACTCAATGCATGTCATCAATTGTTGTAGTATATAATTGGCTTTATCTTTCCACTATTATTTGTGGAGTTAAATCATAGTCATAGTTTAATGAATATTATTCAAGAGATTTAAGAATTCTCTATCCATATATTCCCAACAATAAATGGATTGGAGTTCTAAATCAATGTACTAATCAAAGGCATTGTCTCTTAGTGAACACATAAATTGCTTCACATAGAGATTGCCATCAATCTCTTTATTTTTACATGTAGGGCTACATATAAGCTGCATTCAAGCTAAGCTTGCCAAAAATTGCAAGCTCAAGCTTAGTTGGTCTATAAAATATTTGAGCTCGATCTTGAGTTCGTCGAGCTTCTAGTTCTGTTATTTTAGCATAAATCTCTTGGTTTTTATAAAGTCAAGCTCATTGGACTTCAAACCATGATCGAGCTCGAGCTTGAGTTTAAACTTATAACCATGTATACCAACACTCAAATATAATACATATTCTTATACCTTAGAATATATAAATAATGAATTTTGAATTGGGCAATTAGATTTGAAAAATGTACATTAATCAATTTAAATTGTATATATTATATACATAAAGTGATAAATAATATAACCTTAGAATTAAAATATAAAACATGAATAATATTGGTATTACTTCTATATTTTTATATTGATTTAATATTATTAAATGTAATGAAAAAAATCAATAGCTTGTTAATGGTTATAATAATTATTTCTTATAAGGCAATCATATATTCTATAATCATGTAATTTACTAAATGTTTATCAATTTTTTAAGAATTTTAAGTAAGTTATTCATTTAACTTTTGAAGTTTGAATATTAGAATATAAAAATGGACTTTTTAAGATAATGATAAATTATTATTTCGTACTAATAGTATTAAATTTGAAAAATATGCATTAGCCATATATAGTATATTATACATCCTCTGAATAATATGTATCATATTTTATGTGTAACAAGAATAGACATGATATAGCAAGTTGCTAGTATAACTAGCTCACATATAGTTGTATCATAAACCTATACATATATTTGTAAAAATACTTGAATAAAATTATTTTTATTTTCTTATAAAATTTATCATGCTATTATCTTTTACAACTTTTACGTTAGAATTTTAAAAATTAATAATTAGTATTTAATAAGTAATATATTAGTGAATAAATAAATTATAGTTTGAACATTATTTCAATATGTGGGATATATTACTTAAGTATTATTTTTATATATAAATCCTTAGGCTTATGAGTAGGCACACAAGCTTTCGAGCTCTACCTCATTAAAGCTCAAGGTTGGTGCGCTTTGAAACATGAGCACTATTTGAGCTCAACTTGAGCTTTCTATTAAGTTAGGCTAGCTCATGAACCAACTCAGTTCTACTTGCACCCTTGCGTATCTTTATGAAATCAACAACATACTATTTTGGACTGCCTTTTCATCAAATTATTTGTCCCTTGCTACATGGCCTTCAAAAAATGGGCAATTGTGACTAAATTCTCCAAGATAGGAGTGCTTCAACTTGTCCATAAGTTGCATGATTTTGTGATCCTTCTCTTCCATAATTTTTTATAGATTTTTTATTTCTTGAGTCATCTAAGTAAGCTATTTTTCCATAGTAATTGTTCAAATCACTATAGGAAGAAACTCAATGACAAGGGTGATGTAGCATGGAAATGGAGTAAGGTCATTTTTGATAGATAGCACACTGTCAGTTTGCTTCCTCTAGAACACGTAGAGAGATCTCTACACTTAAAAGTTCTTGAAGTTTCATAGTTATTTTGTGAATGATTTCTTGTCCTCCAATTCCTTTTGGGACATTGTATTTATAATTTTTGTCTCAATGAGCTTAGGCTCATTAGAGTTTTCTTGTCCTTTTTCATGGGCTTAAAATTATCTTTGAACTCTCTAGCCTTTTGCTTAATTAGTTAATTTTACTTACTAGACTATCTTGAATTAATTTATCGAATTGCCTTTATAGTCAAAATTATTCACATTATTAAGACATCCCATTTTCAATTTAGTAACTTTTATTTTCATATTGAAAATATAATATAAAGTTTGATTTTGATACTTATCTGACATTAATTCATAAAAATGATATTGTTAATTCAATTAATTATTACGGGAAAAATTAATTAAATCATGTTAAGATGCTCATTAGAAAACTTGGCAAAGTTTTGTATAGTATTAATCTAATGACAAAGTTAGATCTCATATCTTGAATGTTTTAGAGGCCTAAGAATATCTTATGTCATAGTCATCAAGGGGCTTAGACAAAACTTTGGGTGTGATTAAAGATGATGGGAAGTTAGGAGATAGGATTCTAATTTGGGTGCTTGTCGTGTACTAATGTTGGGGTGCCCACTTTGGGTGCCCATGAGGTACTTGTCTGCTTGGTGTTTGTGTTGGGCACTCATTCAGAGGGCCCATGTTTTGAGCTCTCTATTAGGCAATCATGTTGGGCTTTTTGGTTTTAAGTATTTTAACTTGGGTATTTTATTACTTAGTCAAATGCTCACAATCTTCTTGACGCGCATAAAGCTCAATCGTTCCTATAGTGGGGATCATATGTGTGTCGTCAACTAATGTGAATCCTTGGGTAGACTTAGGAAAATTGTTTAGGAATAAGAATGGCATCTTGAAGGGAGTGAAACGAGTGACTTAGAGGATTTCGTTAGATTATTTTTTGCTTGTCAGACTTTGTTGAGTGTTAAGGTTTGATGGATATTCTTTCTAATGTTGATGGGGAGTAGGTTTCTCTTTAGGAATTAGAATTATATATGTTTTACTCAATTATAATGAATGATTTTAAAGGTTTGTTGGAGGCTCCAAGCTTGGAGATCCTCCAGGATCACATTTTGGGGAATTGTGTTCTCACGAATACTTAAGCATCTTTTCAAATTTGTGTAATCTTGTCTGTAGGTATAACTATCTTTATAAATCATTCATTGTTTTAGTTGTGAGACTCTCATAGGGGTACCTCAAGAATGCATTCCTCTATAGGGGATTCTCGAGATAAATGTTTGTGTTATATCATTCTTCGGTACCATAAGAAAGTTTTGTCAAAATGGTGACACTCTATGTTCTAAAGGCTTTAATTCACATAGCTATAATTTTTTTATCTAGAGTATTTCTTGATAAGTTTCTTAGAAGGGGCTTTCGGTGATTGTTATTTTCCTAAGCTCTTTGTCCTTTTTCAAATGGTTAAGTGTTTGTTGGATGTAGGGTGGTGTTCATGTTTCTAACATTATCACATCTTAGATATTTGTTCCAGGACTTAAAACTTCATTATATTATTGTTAAGACAATATATAAGGCTAGTTGTTCACAAACCATGTTATTCCCAGAGCATAGTTTGTATTTTGTTGTGTATCGTGTGTAAAGGTTAAAGTAGCGAGGGATGTTAATCCAAGGCACCCATCGTGGGCACCTATCTAGGGTGCTTGTATCAGGCACACACTTGGAATCCATAAGGGTACTAATTGGGTGCCCAACTCAAATGCTCACACTAGGAGCCTCTTTTGAGTGTTAATGTTAGGCCCTATCCCTAGGGCACTTGTCTTGGGCACCCACATAGGAGTGCCTATCTAGCTACTTGTGCACTTGTGCTGGGTTGCCTATTTAGCAAATGAATTTTAAGTGCTTATACTTTTTCCAAGGTCATTGAGGCATTAAGTTCTTAGCATTTGTCCAAAACTTGGAGAAGTTTTCGATGGATTTTTGTGCACAATCAATTTTGTGAGTTTCAAGTGATTATTATTAAGGTAAGCACAATGCACAACAAAATTGTTCTAAAGAGGTGTATACCCTCTTTGAATCAAACTTCATTGTGAATTCCTTAGAAGGGCCTTTATTAATATTTTACAAAGTCGAACACATCAAAATGAAAAATTAATTGCATAACCTAATCAAGTAGCCATCTGATATTGAGGCTTAAACATCTAGATGAAAGCTTTATATTCATGTGCCTCTTGGGAGGCCTTGTAATGAGAGTATGGTATATCTTGAAGTTTCCTGTCTCAAAGACCTATTAAGTATCTAGATGTTACCACTTTCCCCAAAAAATGATATGAGGTGGGGCTTTTTTCTTGGCTACCATGTGTTTTTCCAAAAGCTATATAATAGGTTTATGCTGAAGAGTTCCCTTCCGTTCTAAAGGCATTACAATAAACTTTTTCAGAGTAGCTATTATGTGCCTCCTAAAGAGTCATATAGTAGTTTTTGCTGAAGAGTTGCCACCAACTCAAAAGAATTGTAGTAGGCCTTTCCAAAGTAGTTACCACGTATCTTTTGGAGGGATATATGGTGGATTTTAGTTGATGGGTCTTCAAGAGAGCTTTAGAGAAAGGAGTATAGTCGCAAATGGATCAAATTCATAAGAGGAGATACTAAACTTATATGAATTCATATTTATTCAAGTTAATAATAGTGACAAAGAGGTAGGCATTATTCAAATATTCAAAAGGAAATATGTTTCAAGGTAGATAGATAAACTCAAATCCTAAACTATTCTAAACAAAACAAGTAATGCTCAGGTATGATACAAGGGACATGCTCGTATGGCATAGGAGTATTCTATAGCATTCATGCATAACTTCCACAAGTTGGAGCTGACCTAATTTTTAGGCATTTCCTTTCTTCCCGTAGTCTATGACTTGTATCCTTCTAGGTTACAGTGCTTCCTTTTATTTGAGAGCAAATCAAGGCTAGCTCTCAGGTTCTTGGATTTATGAAATATTTTGTAATTTTTTACACTCTAGCTAGCTTCTCCAACTTTTGCTAGAGTTGTTACTTCTGTCCCATACCTAGACTAAATAGTGATTCCCTAGTGAATGTTCACAACATACTCTAATAGATCGATTGTATTAAGGAGAGTTCATTTACCCATGATTTTGTTCATGACCTTAATATATTCATTAACTCAAAGGTTGACAACCTATATGAAGAATTATTTGATAGAGAACTCTTGGAACCATTCCCTAAGCTTTGCTTTAATGAACTAAATCACTTTGTTAAAGACTAGTGCTAGGGGAATCCCAAATCTGCAGATAATATTTCTCCAAAGAATCTTATCATTTCCTTTTGGACATTGCACTACAAGTTCTATTTCCACTCACCTAGAAAAGTAGTCCATTCCTACAATGAGAAATTTTCTCTAGCCTGTAGCTTAAGGAAAATGGTCTACAATGTCCATTCGTTATTGTGCAAAAGGCTGATGATTGCTGGTCAGCTTAAGAAGGGTGCCAAGTTAGTGATTTAAGAGAGAACATTCCTAGAAAGGCTTATAGCTCCTCACTAATGCTTGAGCATCTTTTAACATGGTCGGCCAAAAGTACCCTTGCCAAAGTGTTTTGGATGCCAATGATTTGAATTTGAAGTGATTTCCACATAAGACTTTGTCTACTTATCTTAGCATATATTATGCCTTTTTGAGCTGCATGCACTTTAAATGGGGTTTTGAGAAATCTTCCTCATAACAATCTTTGTCTATTGAAATAAATTTTGGCACTTGCACCTCGACTTAGCATGCCTCCATTGAATCACTTAGGAGCTTGCCATCCATCACCTTAGTAAGAGAATCAGTCTTGTTTCTAGGAGGCTATTAATCTAAGATCAAGAATGTGATGTAATGGCTCTTCATAGAAGTTATAAGTTGGCAAACTTAGATAGATAGTCAGCATCCTAATTTTTTTTCATGAAAAATCTAGGTGAGGGTGAAGCTTTCAAATATATGTTTGCATTACACTCACTTGTCTGAGGTACTTGGCATGCTATCTTCAATAGCTGCATAACTTCTGGTGACTTGGTTAGTACCAACTAAGAATCACTATGAACTATTAAGTGTCATGCCTTAGGCGCATGAGCCAGCTTCATTCATATAATTAGTACCTCATGTTTGACTTTATTGATAAAGGTGGAAGATGTGAATCTCAACACATATGCTATTCTCTTGCCATGGAGACTATCTAAGACTATTCTACTCCTCTATTGACTCCTACGTTGATCTTTCTAAGTAAACAACCTAGGTAAAGAAGGAGCTTTCTACATCTTCACTAGTTTTTTTCACCAAAAATTTGCTAGAACTCATGCCTTGATGATAGGTTGAGTGCAACATTTGATCCCATATTAACTTAGTTCCACCCCCACTAGATAAGTCTTCCTGGGGTTTTTAGACTATTGAGTATTCTTTTCCATAGGTAGTTGGTTAACACCACAATTTGACGAGTTTGAAAGTATAGGTAAAGCTTCTAAGTGGCCATGAACACTACTAATACCAATTTCACAATAGGTGTTTATCGTGTTTTGGGACCTACAAAATGTGGTTGACATAATGTACTTGTTGAAGTTCTCTTTCTTGCTAGCACACTAAGGTAACTTACTTCGAAATTTGTGGTAGCCATATACAAGTACAACATTTCACCCGCCTAATGGCATTCTCAACAATAGCGGTAATGTTAAGTATTCCTTCAACTATAGAAAGGTTTTATCACATTCATTACTCCATTTGAATGCTTTAGCTCCTCTTAAGATTTTAAAGAAAGCAATCCTTTCTCAACAGAATAGTAATAAAGAGATTTAATATAGCTAAGTGTCCTGCCCATATCTATACCTCTTTGATTTTTATGCAGAGGTGGCATCTATAACATTACTTTGACCTTGTTAGGATTAGCTTTGATCTATACCTTAACACCATGTGTTTTAAGAACTTACCTCTGTGTGCTCCAAAAGTTCACTTTGCCAGATTGGGCTGCAAATTGAATCTCCTCAAGATGTTAAAGCATTCTTTGAGATCGCTAAGGTAGTTTTTTTTGCTCATGTCTTTTGACCAACATATAAGTAACGTAAACATTGTTTATGTTGGTGAAGGCAAAGCACATTTTCTACTCCTATTTGATTTGCACAACAGTACCACGTTTGCCAGCTAATGCACTTTTCCTATAAGAGTTTGTCCACCCCTTTCTTGATTATTTCATCGTATTTTGCTATGAAGTTCATTCTCTTTTGTTGTGTAGGCCATATGCTTAGATTCACTCTGAGGTAGTGCATAATGATATCATGAGAGATCCTTTTGTTTCCATCACACTCGATGTGAACACATGGTAGTCATTTCTTAAGAACTATACTAGTTCCATTTTGGAGTTTGAGTCTCTTAGTTATCTTTAAGGGGTCACTTGGGAAGATCTCCACAATCTTATGTTCTTCTCGCATTCCAAACTTAAGATTATTAGCCTTCCTTTTCTTACTTTGGGATCCAAAAGGCATGAGATGCTTTGTGTTTACATCCTCTTTTAGTATTAGTGGTGAAGATATTACTTGACTACTTTCACTTTCCTTCTAGGATTGGGGGGTTACTTTAGTGCTAGGAATTCATGCCACAGATCTCATCTACATTTTCAGCATTTCTACTTTGTTCTTTAGAGATCTCATTTTATGGCACCAAAATGATGTTGCATGATAATGTATTAAGGTCCTTTACTCTAGATAGTAGAACGTTAGTTTGTTATTTCTGGAACACAAACGAGTGATCCCTACTCTTGGAAGTTCATGAAGTTTTGTTGTTCTTTTATTAATGATTTCTTGTTCCCTGAACTCCTTTTGGAGCTTTATATTTGTAATTTTTACTTTGATGAGCTTAAGCCCATTAAGGTTTTCTTGCCTTCTTCATAGGCTAAAAATTGTCATTGGGCTCTCTGGCCTTTTACTTAATTATTTAATTTACTTAGTGGGCCATTTTTAACGAATTTATTGAATTACTTTTATAGTAAAAATTATTTGCATTAGGAGTAAATTAGAGTTGATTTCATTCCAACTTACAGAATTTGAATCATCATATAGAATAGAATCAATATCTTACCCATACTAATGAGTTGATTCATAATATCAACAATTGTTTGAGCAATATCTTTCTTTCTCAGGGGAAGTTAGTTCTTCTTAGGACCTATAGAATGGCTAGGAGTAACTTTAGGATTCACAATAGAGGAGGGGACGAGGCTTGGGATTAGTCTTACTAGATGTACCAGAAATTTATTCACATAATTTTGGATTTGCAAAAAAAATTGCGAAACAAGGAAAATAATATGTAACCAAAAAAAAAAAAGAATGTATAGAGGAGAAATATAGTTATGAGAAAAGGTTTCCTAATGATGAAAATTAATCCCTTGATCCTCCACTCCTAAATTTTTACTCAAAAGCTTGATGCTTGTTCCTAAATACATGGTATACTCTTTTTTGTCTTTGCAAGCAAAAACTATGAATTGTCTTAAAATCAAAACTTGACTAAAAATCAAGGGCTTCATATTTTGCTATCTCAAAGAAGGTATAAAATCTTTATTGTAGCATAAAGTTGAAACTTTGAAGACTTGAGCCTTGCACATAATGTACGAGCTTTTATCTCCATATACTTCATTTATGGAGGAGCCTTATTCACTTTTTTGAATTGATGCTATAGTAGGAGACTCATAGACCACTTAAACTTCTTCAATGTCATCTCTGCCATATTTATATTATCCCGAAGACAATATCAAATATCTCTTAGCTTAATTGCATTTTGACATGGCTCATGTTGCCACTTCGTTACAAATTTTTAGGTCATACATAGTAATTTGGTTGGATATAACACTCCATCTTGACACTTAGTTATATCTTATTTGTATACAAAATGAATAATAGAATATCAATTAAAATTAATTATTTACCTTCGGAAATTAAATTCATTGAATTTCAACATATAGATACAAAAAATTTAAATCAATACTTTGTACATCATTTTACTAGCGTAACTTTTCAAATAGCCAAAATTAAACCATCGATAATCATAATCAAAGATGTTGCGACTACTCTTATGTTTTAAGAATACTTATCATATGACATCACAAATAAGCCAAGAACTTCTTAACTTTCTAGAAATTTTAGCATAATTATTAACAAAAAAATGATTTTGTTTAAGAACTTATAATTAATATGTATTGGTGTTTTCATATACTTACAGAAAGTAACGAATTTCACAAGAATCGGAATGAAAATACATGTTCACATTTTGTCAATAAAGTTCAAGTTTTTATGGTTTTCATAATAATTTCAAAGTCAAAATGACTACATGGCTAGACAAAGAATTAATAAGCTCCAGTACCACATGTTAGACATTCCACTTGTATACTATAATTCTTTCATGTTCCAATAACACGCATATCATATTCCGTATAAATTTTATATAGCAATAGAAGAATGAAAGAATAGAATTAATTTCCTTAAAATAATTTACCAACCTCCAATTATAATCAAAATCAAATTAATTTATACTTTTAGTTTATGTTATCCAAATATTAATGTATCAAATATGTCATTGTGTTACTGAGTTTATTTCTTAGATGACAACAGAAGTCATGGTTAATCAAAACCTAAGTAGATGTATTAATATATATTTATATCAAATTTTAGGGAAGATAAGCAATTATCTCTTACATTTATATTATAGTCACCTGTATCAGATCACTAACGAAGGTAAATAGATTTGGTTGGCTATATTTTGTTTGATTAAAATATTTCTAAAAGTACTCGTCACCTATTGATTTATATTCTAAAAAACGTTATGATTTCTTTGTTTTTCTAAAAGTGATGTGTATATATATATATATATAATACAACTTCACTTTTATGATTTGCTAACTTATAAAGCAATCAATTTACTTTTTTAATTTAGTCATCATTCCAAATCATTTGGTCAGTCAAAATTCATTATTTTAAAAAAATGCGACAAATATTTTTTATGAATGTTCTTATTATTTATTCAAGAGTTTTTAGTTAATTAAATTAAAAAATAATGCTATGGAATTTATGGTTTTATTCCATATGATATCATCAATATATCATGTCAAAAATATTAAGTATACATTATTGCTCTACAAATATATTGATCTTTGGTATCAACATATTTCAAATTTATGTTAAATACAATAGACAAAATAAATGATTTACACAAAAGAACATTTATGTTATTTCATATATTATGAAATAAAGTACATGTTACTAATAAATAAATACTTTAAATATATTTATTCAATAACTAATTTTTAAATGATTATAAACTATAAAATGAACTAAAAAAGACAACCTGTTTTATTTTGTTTGATATGTTTTCTTAAATCCATGGGTAATAGTTATTTGCACAATGATAAACAATTTTAAGAATAAAAAAGAAAAACAGCGAAAATATATAGTTAGCACTAATACGTGATATTTGAAACCAAAATTACGAGAAATTTTAATGTACTATTGATTGCTGAAATGGTATTGTTATTCACTTTGTCATGTAGGGTTTTCATTTTCATTTTTGTTTTGCTCCATCCTTTCATTAAATCAATATCTTTCTTGCTCTAAGTTGTTGACTCTATGTGGTTTGATGTATTATAGATTACAGCATAGTTGAAAAGTCACATCATCAACTAGTAGTCGCTATAGTATGTAATGTTATTCTATGTTGCTATTCTAAAATATGTGTGACTTGATGAAATGGAAGTCTAAATTATGTTTTGCAAAATCAAGAATATTGCAAATACAATACTAAAGTTGCAAAATTATAAGATTTTCAAGTGGAATGTTCAATGCAAATAATGAATTTTTCTTATAAAAAATTCAAACTTTCAAATGGAAAATCCGTCTGAAAATCCATGTGTAGATGCACTTTTTCTTTTTCTTGAAAACTCTCTATGTATAGATATTCATTCTCTATGTATAGATATTCATTCATGGTCACTGCATACAAAATCAAAGGTTGATGCATGCCAACGGTGCAAAGAGATGGAGTTTCTCCTAAATTTTGTTTCATCTTTCAAGGAGGTTAAAATTGTAATAAGTTTAATATTATTTAGTGCGAGAACAATTAAATTAAGTAAATTTGGCCATTATACCTTTGTTCCTCAACTCCAAACATATTCTATAATCCTCACCCCGTTTTTCCTAAAAAATTAATATAAAATTACTCTTCACTGTGACATTTCAACGATAAGTAACCGCCTATCAGTTATACTATTACTAATACATCAATTCTGATTTATTAATATTTATATCTAATATATTTTTTCAATGAATATACATTTAGTATAACCATTATCACTCTTACTATATGGAAATATGACTTTCAAAACACATGCATGCTTACAAGTTCACAAATTCCTAATATTTAGGAATTACCTTGAAATATTCCACCACAAAAACACATCTACTTATAGCAAAAAAATATATAAAGAAATAAATAATGGATTACATAGTGCATATATAGATTGAGGGAGAACATATGTATAAATTTAGACTAAATAAATAGTGCAAGGTACTGAATTAGAATTGAACTCTCATATTAAGATAAACTAATGATAACTATAAGGTGTATTTGAAAATATATATTTAATTTTTGTTAAGCAGCTCATTGATATAAATAAATAAGTAGTATATATCAAACAAAAAAAAGAGAAAACAATAACTTGCCAACAAATATCATAAAGAAATTGGATATGGTTTAGTTTGTTTATTTCTACACCTATATGGGGTAAGGGAAGGTGCATTATAAGTAGAAATTTCTTTTATGGAGTATGTGAGGGTGGATGCGGTGAGAGATGAAAGTTAGAACTTTTACTGACTTATTTTTACCTTCACTCAACTTCAATAGGATTTCCATGTCATTTAAGAAACATAGCTCTGGCCCCAAAAGGAATGTATACAAACACAATGAGAAAGAAATATTTTTCAAACTTAACTGACGAAAGAAGTTAAGGAGTAGTTTATGGTGTAAATTTGATTGTACATACCTTATGTGAGGAATGTACAAATTAATGTATTTAATTTAAATTATTATATTTAAAATATGAAATCATATCCTTTTATTTTGATGACAGTTAACAACATAAGAAAGTACATTTAACTTGTTACCGGTACGCGTGGTTTATAATGAATTTTAATTGTATGTTGAGGGTTCATTATACTAAAATAGTCACCGCCAATAATAAATTTTTATTTCATATATATCTTGTGGCAATTAAATTGAGTTTTCTTTTCAATGATTTTCTATTAATCGTATATATAAAATTTAGAATGAGTCTATTTAAATTTATTTTACTACTATATATTCTCTTTTAATTTCAATACGTATTGTATTTTAATATCTTTTTATGCAATTTTATTCTTAATTCAATAAAATATTATTAAATTTGCAATGTATATGTCAAATAATTATATGTGATATAGATTAATATACTTAAAAATCATATTAGCAAGGTATTTTTAAAAACGTGCAAGAATTTATTCTCCATTGAAATTTTCAAATCAACCCAAAATTTAATTAGTTATATTATTTTAATATCTTGTATCAATGTATTGACAAACATGGACCTATATTTATATTATAAAAAACTACAATTATTCCCTAACCTTAATGAAAATCTAAAATGACCATTTTAACCCTCACTAAAAACATTTAAAATAAAATTAATAAAAAGTTAAAAAATAAATGACAAAATACCCTTTATTAAAAATACATTCAAAATATTTATATATATGCATATTAATGTATATTATATATTACATATTACATATTACATATATATAAATACATAAAATATATAATAACATACATACATACATACATATATAACCCTTACCCTCATCGCCTCAACCCCCTCTTTCCCCCCCCCAATCCCCACAATCCAACCGCGATGGCCAGTGGCTGTCGCTAGCTACTTGACTAGTCATGGCCATCCTGACCATGGTTGACTGAATTTGTGGGTGTGGGGTTGGTGGGGGTGGGGGTGAAGAAGAGTTGGAGGATTTAAAAGAAGGAAGATATCTTCTTCTTTTTTTCTAATTTATTTGTTAATTGATAATAAATTTCATTAAGTTAATATTTTTTGTTATTAATATTATTAAATATGTATTAAAAATTATCAACATTATATTTTTTGAAATAATAAATTTAAAATTTGCTTTTTGAAAAAATGTTTTACTTGTTAAATAAATTTCATTAAATTATTTTAAATACATTTATTTAATATTATTGAGTATACAAGTCAAAATTGTTAAAATTATATTGTTAGAATGATAGATTTATATTCTACTATTTCTAATTTTATATCTTAATTAATAAGTAAATTCAGCTAAAGTTATTCATATCATTTTAGATATGTTTGTTATTTAGTATTATATAGTATGAAATTAAAAATAATTAAGTTATATTATATAATGTAATATATTTTTATTTTTATTTTTTTAATTTCTTTTGAGAAATATTTATCAAACATTAAATGTATCAAAGTTTTAAAACACAAAATAATGACTTACAGTCAAATTAACATTAATATGTTGTAAAAGAACACATGCCATTTAATTTTTGGGCATCTCGTATGAATGAAAAGCAACAATACATCAACTTAAACATGCCCCAAGAAGTTAAGAAAGAAACTTTGGCAATATGGTTCTAATTGCAAGAAAAATAGACAGTAGGATCTATAATCAAAACTTTAAAACATGAAATAACTAGTGCCTACAAACATTACAAGGATCTAATCATACCTTAGATTCAAATTTGGATAGAGGATCACGTTGATAAGCAAATCTAGAATGAAACAAGTGAACTCTTTACTGGTTCCAGATTTTGTCTGCTTGTGGCACAACAAAAGTGTTACAATGATTACCCTACCAAATCACCTCCAAAACTTTTGAAAATGTTACGGAAGATAGACAATACCTTGGAGAATCTTAAGTGAAAAATTCAGATCAATTGGCCGTCTAGATCATCCTGGAGAAATTTGTAAAATTGGACATCATGTAGAGAGCTCTCCAAAAACAAAGCAAGCCACATATCTTGCCTCTATTGTGATAGTTCATACATCAATAAAACTTCTTTAATTCTCTAATTCATAAGCTAGAATAGAACCAAAGAATTGGGGATGAAGGAGATCAAAAATTGGTAGGAGGAGGAACGAAAAATGAAGCCTTCAACACATGAAATGCTAGCTTGCACAAGGGGTTGATTTTGGAGGGAAAATGAATGATCTAATTTTTCACACCTTTTGCACACCTCTTTCTCTCTCTAGCATTGTACCAAACTATATCTATATATAGATATGGATTTGTGTGATGCTAAGGTGTCATCACACATGGGGCGGGGGCAGGGGCGGCCAAGATGCCAAGGTAGCAAGGGAATCCAAATTTCATTTGAATTTCATTTGCATTTTAATTAAATTTGGAATCTCATTTCAAATTAATTAAGATGCCATCTCGAATCTCATTTGAGTCATCCCTCCAAAAATGCACTCCTCCTAATTAATCAAATTAAACTCATTAATTTAATTAATTATGCTTTAAATTAACTATTTAAGTTAAACTAGCTTAACTCTTTAAGTTAACTTTCTGTTGTTTCCACTACTTGTGGGATTTCTTGATTGTCTTGAACTTCATCAAGCTTAATGACAATGCATTTTCTATCCAATAAAAATTTCTTTTTCTAAAAAGTGGGTATTCCTCGAGATAAATGCCTTTTTCTCTGAGGGATTATAGAAGTGATAGGCCATAGGCTCTCTTGGGTATCCCATAAACTAGCACCAAGTGGATCTACTATCCAATTTATCCCTCGTTGTACGTCTCACGTAGATGGGAGATCCCCAAACCTTTAGATAGTAGTAAGAGGGTGCTTTACCATGCCATATCTTATATGGTATTTTTGGCATTGACTTTGAAGGTACTATACTTAGCAACCTTGCAATCGTTTCTAAGGCATATCTCCAAAAGGATATGGGTACATCAAAAAAACTCATCATGAAATGTACCATCTTTAAGCATTCTACCTGAATTTAATACTAAGTTCTTTCTACTTTTCTAATTCGTTATTATACTCTTTGAACTTTTCAAAGGCCTAAGACTTGTACTTCATAAGATACATATGTCCATACTGACTATGGTCATTGGTAAAAGTGATAAAGTAAGAATAGTCACCTCTCCCACTAACTCTTAGTGGTCCACAAATGTATGTATGGATCAAATCCAAAAGACTTGTGGATCACTCCATTTTTCCTTAAATGGAGCCTTGGTCATTTTTCTCTTTGAACAAGATTCATAAGTGGGAAGGTCCTCAATGATACTAACTTTTAGTGCTTTGAGTGCTTCCAACTTGCTCATCCTATTCTTGGAGATATGGCAAAGTCTTTCATGCCATAGAATGGCATCTTCTTGGTCATTTAGCTTCTTTTTATTCATTTGAGCATGTATTGGAGGAGTGTAAAAATCAAGCATGTATAATCCATTAACCAATGTATCTTGTACAATTAAGAAACTATTCTTTAATGTTTTCAACTTTCTATTTGATATTGAAAAATCAAATCCTTCATTATCTAAAATATGAATTGAAACAATGTTCCTAACAAGATTAGGTACATAGTAAATCAAATCAAGAACAATACAAAAATTTCCCAAGTCTAGTGTTACTATGCCTTGGACCTTAGCTGCAACTCTTGCTCTATTTCCAAGGTGAAGGATCATATCCCCTTCACATAAACTCCTTCTTCTTTCCATCCCCTGTAAGCAATTACAATGATGAGAACCACATGTAGTATCAAATACCCATGAGGAAGAATTAGTCATCAAATGCACCTCAAAGAAAAACATACCTTTCTCAAAAGTAGCTAGGTAAGCTTTGCAGTTTCTTTTCCAATGACCTTTTTCATCACAATGAAAATAATTTGCATTAGTTTTAGCCTTCTTCTTAACTCTTCTAGAACTCTTCTTTGGTTGCTTCCTTTTCGAGGAAGAACTCTTCTTCTTCTTACCCTATTTCTAGGGCTCCTAGGACCCTTAGACTTGGAGGATGATGCTATCATAAGAGATTATTCTTTTCTCATTATTGGCTCTATAGTCACTAACATGTTCACCAATTTGTTGATCGTAACTATTTTCTAGGACATATTAAAGTTCACAACGAATTAGTTAAACAAAGGTGGCAATGATTGGAGGATCAATTCCATGTAAAGGTTATTTTCCATGATTATGTCAAGTTGTCCAAGCTTTTCGATAAGCCCTATCATCTTTAGCTTATGGTCATGGACACTTGCCCCTTTACTCATCCTTGTCCTAAAGAGCTCCTTAGACAAAGTGAACCTTTCGTGTCTTATTTGAACACCATATAACTTTTGTAGGTGCATGTAGATCTCAGAAGCATATTTCATGTACTCATGAGTCTTTTGGAGCTCATTAGTCATGGATGCTAGCATAAGGCATCTAACGTGTACATCATCATCCATAAATTTTGTGAACACTTCACGAACCTCATCGATTACATCATTACCCAAATTGTCCAGTGGACTTTAATCAAGAACATATGTCCTTCCATCAGAGTCAAGAATTATCTTAAGATTTCTCAACCAATCTTGCAAGTTAGGCCTAGTGAGTTTATTGGTTTCCAAAATGCTTGCGAGTAGAGTTTTAGCCATTTGTTTATTGAAGATTTCAAAAATCAACATGAGGCAAAAAAGAGAATTAACATGTGATTGAGTTTGATATTAAAACATGTTCATGATTTTTCAAGCATATTTTTCTCCTACTATTTTATCAAATCCTTCACCCCCAAGAAGAATTTAGGAATTCACATTTCCTAGTGAGAATCATGACTCCAATGACTTGCCAATGGACCCCCGTGACCGAGTGCCATCCATGAGCAATCAAAGGGTAAGCAACTTTTGCTAATTGCATCTCATGTAGCTTTTGATATATTTTACCTCACTTTTCATATAGACCTACATGATCGTGCACCATTTATACTACTAGTGTTAAGTTAAACCTACCAATCAAACTTGGTCTCAAGATGGCCTCACGACATCTCCCATGATCGAGTGCCAATGCATGAGGGTTTAGAAGTCAAAGATGCTTCTCATACTAAGTGTATGCTCATAGTTTTTCTCCTAAGTGTGACCCCCGTGACAAAGTGTCATGACACAAATTTGGTAGCATCATCATGGCATACACTATTGGTGGAAGGCTTGAATTAATTAAAATTCTTTAAATTTGTATCCATTTTGAATTAATATTGAAAATACTTAGACATTCTAAGTGAAGGTTTTTGCTTGCAAAGATCTCATCATTTTATCTTCTTATTTAGGTTCTCTATATCCTAATTATGCATCTCATACATCCATAAGATATGGAAAACATAAATAAGTAAATAGCCTAGTATGCTCCTTGGGTGGGATGACCATGAGCCTAATCAAGTAATGCACTTAGAGTCATAGATACATTATTTCAGTCGATTTTAAGTGGGTTGAATTAAACTAAACTATTACTTGAGTGTATCCCATACATTCATAAGTTTAGAATTGGTCTTTATGCCTCCATTAGACTCCTTGCTCCTTGCAACATTTACATGAAATGGAAATCCTCACCCCTAGAAGTTCTACTCTCATAACATTTATAAGAAGGAACAAGAGGCATGCAAGGCCCATTTAATACAACCCATTTCAACAACTTTGAAATAAATAAAATCAATTTAAAAAGGCTCATGATCATCCACATACATTCATCATTCATTCAACAATTAAATAAACAACAAACAAATCTAGAATTAACAATTAACTCCATCAACTAAATGTGCATCTCACAAATAAATAATTGAACCAAGCATAACACTTTTGCCATTAATCGGAGATCAACATTAACCAATTTTCAAAAGCATTCAGATATGTCAAACATAATTTTGAGGCATAACACAACACTTGTGCAACCAATATATGTAGTGCTAAAAATTGTTTAACATTAAAGGAATTGAGAAAACAACTCAAATCTCACCAATAACACCCATAACTGGACTGCCTGGCTGCCTTTGGTGCATGGCTAGGCAACCCGTGTGCACACTACCTGGACAGTGCCCAGGGAGTTGCTGGCAGCTTTGGCTTTTGGTGTTCAAGGTTGCCAAGTGTGTTCTCTACTCAACTTTTATGCATTAAAAATTTTAGCACATGTTCTCAACATCATAACGCACATTTCAGATCAATTTTTAGATTCAAAATACCTTTTAAAACTAGAAATAAAAGTGCTCAAACATGCTTTCAAAAATGGGAAAAAGTAATAATCAAATTCGTCAAGTAATCTCCAACATAATTCCAATCAAATTGGATCCAAAATAGACCAAAATAGACCAAAACTCTTTCAGTCATAAGCCAACATGTTATATCAACATATAACATTAATTAATGCCAAAACACTTTTCAACATTAATCACTATGAATTAAAACATACTAACCATATGAATTAATACTTAAATCACATAATAGCATGGTTTTAATTCATCAATGAAGGAGCCACATACGTATCACCCAAATTTCCAAATCCATCAGTTGAATCGAGAATATGGTGATATAGATCAATCCATCACATGAATCAATCAACCAAGTAAAATCCAAATCTAAGCATGATTAAGGCTCCAATACCACTTGAAAGCAAAATAGGCAGTAGGATCTATAATCAAAATTATAAAACATGAAATAAATAGTCCCTACTGGAATTACAGGGATCTAATCATACCTTGGATTTATATTTAGATAGAGTAATACCATGATAAGAAAATCTAGAATGAAACAAGTAAACTCTTCACCGGTTCTAGATTCTATCTACTTGCGGCACAGCAAAAGTATTGTAACGATCGCCCTACCAAATCACCTCCAAAAATTCCAAAAAAATTGTGAAATTTATAAAGCACCTTGAAAAATATTTAGTAAAAAATTTAGATCAATTGGCCATCTGGATAATCCTGGAGAAATTCACAAAGTCTGACCTCGCACAGAGAGCTCTCTAGAAACATAGCAAGCCACACGTCTTGCCTCTATTGTGATAGTCCACATACCAATAAAACTTACATAATTCTATAATTCATAAGCTGGAATAGAGATAGATAATTGGGGATGAAATAGGCCAAAATTTGGTAGGAGGAAGAAAGAAAAGCTAAGCCTTCAACACATAAAATGCTAACTTGCACAAGGTGTTGATTTTGGAGGGAAAAATGAAGAATCTAATTCTTCACACCTTTTGCCCACCTCTTTCTCTCTTTTTACGTGTACCATACTATATCTATATATAGATGTGGATTTTTGTAATGCCAAGGTGGCATCACACATTTCATAAAGGGGGGCAGCCAAGATGCCAAGGTGGCAAGGGAATCTAAATTTCATTTGAATTTCATTTACATCTTACTTAGATTTGAAATATTATTTTAAATTAATTAAGATGCTATCTCAAATCTCATTTGAGTCTTCCCTGCAAAAATGTATTCCTCATAATTAAACAAATTACGCTCTTTAATTTAATTAATTATGCTTTGATTTAACTCTTTAAGTCAAACTAGCTTAACTCTTTAAGCTTAATTGTTAACTTGACCAATTGATGGTCATGTTGGCATCAAATAATTAACTCCTTAATTATTGATCTAATTTAACTCCTTAAATTAGTTAACTAATTTAATACTTAAATTAATCAAGCCAAAATTGACCTTCAAACTTGGCACCAAAATTTGATCTATTAGGATAGAGAGATCTCTTTTCTAACTCCTTAGAAAATTCTCTCCATCAATTAGGAAGCTGATTGAATTTTTCATGTGACCTAATAGGTTCTACCATTCATTGGACATGAACTCACAACCCTTCGTGACTTTTGAATATCTTATATTTATTTTAGTTTAAAACTCTTTTTAAATTAGTTGACTCAATTCAATTAATCTCATTAATTGAAGAGTATTTAATCTCCATGGTCAATGTCCAACCTCAAGCCCATAGAGCTTAACTAATTAGTTGAAATGAATATTTTAGAGAACCATCATCACTCCATAGGTGCCATGCAAATACAGTCCTTTCATTTCTTATCTCCTGTAAGAGGCGTAGGGCAACATATTTGTTGGCTTCTCCTTAGTCTCGATACTATATCTCTATTCTCAATATTTGAATCTATTTGTTTGATCTCACCTTTGAAAAACTTCTTTTCTAAACTGTCACACCACCTTGCGCAAGAATTTTTTGGAATCGATCATTATAAAACACATAGGAGATGTACTCGCCCTTCATAATAGCAAAGAGTCAGATTCCATCTTGGATCTCACAAAACTCCATGCCACGTTGCTCATACCCAATCTCAGCCTGAAAGACCTACTAAGTAGTTGAGGATAAGTCAAAGCATGAGAACCGGACATATTGTTACCTTGGATCTTTAGGTTAAATGATTAATAATATGCACTAACATAAGTAGGAGAATTAGCCACTATCAACTTACCACTTCAGCTGTCTAGTAGATTCGCCAATGGGTTTTCAATACCTTGTTCTTTAACAAGAACCCACCAACATACACCCATATCTCATACAATTGCCCATGGAATGGAGCAATCTTCAATCCTTGGATTTATGCATTATTAGTGCAAGTTTATCCAGATCTTAGATGCCCCATCTCATAAGATCTTATGACTTGAAAGTTTTAAGATCATGACCATGTGAGACTTATTCCATGGTCACCAAACCAAGTCCCATAGTCTAAGGTGATCATAGGGCTTCATCTAGCTGCAAGTGAAGTATAATAAAGCATAAGATAAAGATGGCCACATAGAGAATATCATTCAATCAAGTTTGCTTTACAAGGTAATAGTTTGTACAAGGCTAATCTCATTGGCTTGCAGGGCATTATTCCAACAATCTCCCACATTGTTAATAGAGAAAGAAGACAACAAATAAGTACAAAAGAGCAAAATGTATACCCATGTAGATGACATCAAATTCGCTACTAATGAATGGGAATAAATAAAGATCTAACGTCAACATAAGAAGGTGCTAACAACACAATCTTAGTTTCGAGTATAGCATAATTTCGATAATTTAATTATTGCTTAACATATATCTTGCAAGATATATCGCCTCAAGCTTATTCAATATTGTAATTAAGCGAATGAGAGAAATTAATCGTATTTGAATAAGATAAAGGAGACAAATGATGACTCCACAGAAACTTAAAACACAAAATGCAAGAAGATGATAACTTTACCAACAAAGAAAGTGATGCCACTCCCATAATGCATTCATCAAAATGAATTGAGCATGTAGTTCAATTTCATCCAATCTCGTTGTTAAAATTTAAATGATGACAATCAATCTCAAGGGATTAATAATAGAATGCATATTAGAAAAATACAAACATAAGTTGCTATGCAATGCACACTACAACAAATTACACTTTTAGTAACGACACAATTCATTAATGTAAGTCCAAAATTTGTTACCTTAACTAATTGTTGATGAAATTTTTGTTACTAATATTTGTGTGTTAAAGCTTGTTTTTAAAAGTATTCATTACAAATATTAACCCTACGGTGACAAATTGTTTTGTTACAAAAATGTTGGCACTAGTAACAAAATAGTATTAGTTACAATAAGATTGTAAAATGTAACAAAATATTTTGTTACCATAATAGTGTCAGTTTCAACATATATTAATTTTTGTTAACAAAATTTAGTATAATAATAATATTCCTATTCTATAATTTCGTTACAAATATTTAGGATAACAAAATAAATTGTTACCAATAGTTGATTAAAAATGTAATAAGAAAATAAATTTTTTCATTACTAATGGATAACTTAACAAATGATTTTTGTTACCAAAATGACGTAGAATTTTGTCACAATTAAATTATGTAACTAGATTTTTTTTTGTTACACATAACATCTAGGAAAATGATTATCCAATTCCAAATTATCACAATATGAAGAAAAGAAAAAGTGATGTAAATACAACCATAGACCAAATGTCTAGAGAAAGAAACCAACAACTTGCATACCTTTGCTAAACACCAAATATAGAAGTCACAATCTATCCTAAATTCAGAATATTCGTAGGTAGTCATCATAAACACATTAATGTAGCTTCCGTAAAATGTTAATAGCACCAAAATAAAAAAATCAACTTACAAGATTATTTAAAATCATGTCATATATCCTAGCTTATCTGCAACCATTTCAAGTCTAAAATTTTCTTTTGTAACATCTCGAAATTCTTCCAATAGTTACGATCCTTTAAGAAAGAAAGTGTCATAAAAATTAAATTGTAACTTTAAAGTAGAGAGAATAAGCAAATTTATTGCACAAAATAATCTAAATTCCAAGTCAAGGTGCATCTCTCACCAATAGAGCAGTAACAACCTACATTTCCTAGACAATTCATATGCAAAAACAAAGGCAAATTTTCAGCCCAATGATGAATACACAACCAATAGAACATAAGCATTCTTGCATCCAATGTGCAACTCTCACCATGCTTATGCATTTTTATAGTCAACCACTTACACACAAATGTAGACTCTTAAAATATGATTTTTACTTAGTAGCAAATGCACAAGACAATTTTCTTTTCATGTTACAAACAATACAGCAATTTTGTTAACAAATATTTGATACATATATAAATATACTATTCAAACATCGCCAACTAGAATGCACAAACTATTTAATGCATTTATTTTAAGACGCGATTTTCATGGTATTACCATGTTAGCAAATTTATTAATTTAAAATAGCATTGACAAATTGGAATGTTTGGAGGGGCCAAAAGAAATAAGAGAATGAAGTCTAAGGAATTTCTAGATATAATACTCTATATTGAACAATACCTATACACCTTTCAACTAGCTTGTGTCAAGGAAAAATCATGTGAAAAATTATAAATAAAAATAGGCCAGCTTGAACTTATCCTAGAGAAATATAGGGAGAGAGCAAACAAACCGCACTCCAACTTTTAAAAACTGTATAAAGTATTCAAATACACTTAAAATTGTCATGGATAAGGTCTAAATTTGGAATCTGAGGACATAGAAGATATGTGTGCTTACCTGTCAATTATTATGTGACTAAAGTTGTTCAAAGCAAATGTAGGTTGAGAAAAATAACAAACAATTAAAAGGATATCTACGTAGATGTGAATCCAACTCAAACCCCTGCATCAAACAAATTATTGTTAGTAGCTTAGATATATGGGCTCTATCTAGACTATCTAATGATAAAGAAAATTTTGGGAAAGAAATATTATAACAAAGCTATAGCAAAAGATAGCATTTTCTTGAACAAAAAAATTTCTAAGATCAGCTAGGAAACATGATGAGGATGGTTAAGCAAGACTTTATTTTAGCAAGATGAGAGAATAGGATCCATGGAGCCAACCCTAGATGAGTCTAGAATAAAGGTTTTATTTAGCAGAGGTGTTACTTGAGGTCACTATGTAGGTCTCACTTTTTAAAATTCAAGCATACAACACTTCTTGTCTCAATTAATCCATGATTTAATTTTGACTAATCAATCAACCTTGCATTTTAAACATCTTAATTAACTGTAGTAAACCATTACTTAAATTTCCACCAAGCAACATAGTTAGCATGTAAACTACTTGTTTTCAGAGGAGTAAAACAACTATAAACTTTATGATTACAACATGATAGAAGAGATGCATCTACTTGATACTTTGTAAACTAGTAGGTTAATTGAGGGTGCCCTATAATTATCTATGTAAATCACATTGTTATATAGATTTTATAATGTACTTAAATAAGGCAAGAACTTAAATGAAACTTTTCCCAGTTGACGGAGGAGGTAAAATGTTTGAAGGAATTAATGAGGTGGTTTTAATGAACTTTATCCTATAAGAGTGCCAAATTTTGACAAGGCTTTTGATTATCTAAAAGATGTTTTACCATCCAACTTTCTTAAATTCAAGAATCTCAAGTGCAACAAAAGTAAAGATTCCTATTAATTATATAAACTTTTACCATCTACATGGAAAGAGTCTGAATAGTTATTGAGAAAAAAAATAAGTTAAAAAGTAAAGCAAATTACAATTAGGATGAGAAAACAATATATATTTTCCATTAAATGTATATAATGTGATTTTGTCTGAAGTAAAGGGTCAACCAACACCTGCCTTGGAGTTGTTTTTATAATAAAGAAATCAAAAAGATAACAAAGTAATATACATGCAAGGAAATTTTGAAATGGAGAATTCTTACCATATTGTTGCCATTTCATCACTTCATACTTGTGGGTTTGATAAAACATACATGACGAATCTCTTTGAAAATCAAATTCAAAACAGATCCATTTTATTTTATGTAGAACAACTAAAAAAAACTTCACATGTATATTCAAAAATAAGACAGACATCCAATAGAAGCTTTTACCTAATAGATTTTTCTCACTCAAGCCCTAATGGAGAAGAGAGGTTAAGAAGGTATACCAAAGAAATGAGGTTTTTCATCAGTGGAAGAGAGGTTTGTCAATAGTGGAGAAGAGGTTTTCCAATAATTTATTTAGTGTGAATGCTAAATAAGAAAGAGTTGAATAGAGGAAAACGAAAGACAAGGTTTTGAAAAGTAAAAGTACTTGAGTGATATGTGAATACAAGATGATATCCCATATATACACACACATATTGATAGCAAGAATTTGTAAATTAAATGAGATTTCGTACCTGTGTAGAATTAGTTATGCTGGAAACTTATTGTCTTCGTTTTACTTTGAACGCGATAAATTTTATACTTATAATTTGCTCCACTGCTATATATGGCATTAATTTGTATTTGCATTTGAAGTCAAATAGAAATAAATGGCCATGAGAGCTTTAATGTATTGTATAATTAAAAAGCTAAAAGAAATATTATTAGTTCTTTGGTCCTTCCCTTCTAAATTACCTGAGGGGATTTGCATCAAATGTTAATTATTTCAATATTTTTAAGTTCATTTTCTTTCGTATATTTTTTGCCCACGATTTAAAGAATAATATTAATGCTACATGCAACTTTCCTTTTCATAGAACATCTATTTCTTTCTTATTATTGGAGTTATGAAAAATATACTTCTTAAACTAATTGCAGTCAAAGTTCGCATATGCATCTGTGTTTATGTGATCTTTTCTCCATTCTGCTTAATGTCTTTAGACGCCAGTGTCAGTAAAGTAAACGCCCAAGGGAAGGAGAATTAATAAGTCAAAATAGAACAAATGTCAACATTTTACTTCCTTTAAAATTAGCTCAAACTAATAATTAAACGTGGTAAAAGTTGAATGCAAATTTTAAGATTATATATATGTAAGTTCGAGAAGTTGTTCTCCTTTTCTAGAAAATTACTTCATCATTCAGTTAAATTCTAGTAAAAGTTAGATTTCATACATTTAATTTAAATAAATAGTACAACAAAATCTTGCAAAAATAACAAAAATAAACAATCAAATAAACATGCACATAAGGTTACAATGGTCATTTTTGAGTTCTATTATGGGTAGAGTGGACTATTAGTTCAAGTAAACTTATTGCTTATTTTTAAAGTTGAGAGGGGTGTCATGGTTGACTCATAGTTACCGAATTTGTGGTACTTTATGGTACGTGGTACGTCACTTTATTAAAAATATGGTACGCTGGGAGTAGGCTTAGTCGGTACTCTCTTTAATACGCGGTACACTTATATAATTTATTTGATACGCTCTCAATGTAAAATTTTCAAAAAACTTAAAAAATCTTATAAAAATTTGTTTAAATTTAAACAGGACCATCCACATATATTTTTTGTTAATGGAAAAATTATAAAAATGTAAAAAATTGAAATTAATTCAAAGATGCTTAGGGAACTTTACAAAAGCAACAAAATTTTCTCTCACGACACATAATAGCAAAAAAACAAACACTAAATTTTCAAACTCTCAATTTTCCTTTCCCTTTTGTTTCTTGTTACTTCTTCGATAGCTTTTTTATTCTCTTGAACGTCTTCAGTTACCTTTGAATTTTCACAATAATAAACATCGAGTGATTCATATTTCATATTTGCTAATAAACTTCCATTAAATATTTTTATGTATCCTTCTTTTTTTTGCTTTCAATAATTCAATTTACATATTTTAGAATACCAATTCGAGTACTCTAGAGAACCAATTCATAAAAGTACTGCGTACCAATTTGCGGTACTTTAAGTAGAAAAGAGTAGTAGGTAATTATCGGATGACTTAAACAAGGAATATGAAGTAATGTATGGATAAACATTCAAAAAATATAACCACCTCAAGATAGATGTCAATTGCTCTATAGTCTTATCAATTAAATCCTTTGAACAATCAGCCAAACTCTCAGCAACTCCGTAAAAACATTCTACACAGCTAGCAATCCAGTAAAATTGTGGTCCAGATAAAGATACTTCCAATTAACCAATCAAACATGCCTTGGGGTATTATTATTTCTATGAAAAGGAAAGGAACAATTAGTGATTAACTATTAAACATTAACATGTCAAGAACATTGCTGAAAGTTACTTCCCCTTCTAATATCATCCCATCATTTAGTAAGACCTCCCATCTTTTTTTATATTAAGAAAAAAGATCAATAGCAACATTGGATACATCCAAATTTAAAAGTTTGTGGCAAAATAATCGGTGTTTTCGTATTATACTCATTTCTACAATTCAATAATGCCAAACTTGATCAGGAAACTCGATTTTAAAATAAGACAATAAATTAAGTCCTGATGACACACATTTCTCTTCAAAGATTAAGTTCTCAAGACACAAACAATTGACGTAGTAAATATCAAAAAACATAAAATGCAATGAAATTTTATAAATGCACAAAGAAAACTCTAATTTACATATCCAATGAGATCATAGATATCTAAAAACAATTCAATCAAAATGCAAGATCAAGCTACATTAACTTAAAAGCAAGCTAGTACTAATCAGCTTCGAAATGCCTAGAAGTCCTAAAGTTAACTAGCAGAGAGAGGTGGGAAAAAACCACCTCTAAGCTGACTAACAAAGAAAATTTGACTTCCAAGTTCCAACTTACAAACAATATCCTATACCTTACTACTCACCCACACACGAGATCATAATAATCATCAGCACTAAAGCAACTCTCACTCATTCACTTCAAGTCCAATTTTAGCAATCAGGTGTACTTGAAAACAAAATTAGAATATTCAATGCCTATTGGGCAGCGGCCAGCAAAGGCTGGTTGCTGGCCTCTGTGTGAAGGCCAGATTTCGCCTTCGCATAGAGGCCAGCGGCCTTGTGCAGCCAACTAGCTCATGCGGCCGGCTCGCCTCCGCCGGTAGTGGAGCAGCTCCGCTGTCGGCCGATTAAGTTTAAAAAATAAAAAGAAAGAAAATGACAGAAGGACAGGTAGGAGGAGGAGAAAGAGGAAGGAAGAGAAACATTTACCTCGTGTGAGAATGAAAAGGGAGATTGAAATTTAGGGTTTGTGCAAGACATTTTTTTAATATTAAATTTAAAAATTTTTATTTTATATATAATAATTTATTTTTAATTTAAAGAAAATTCAATTGGTACTAGTAGGAATAAGCAACAAATTTTTTTTATGGTTTTCAGATTCGGTGGGTTTCTCATTTGCTTTTTTGTTTTTTTTCAAATTCTTCAATCCAATTTAAGAGATACGAAACTCACATGCGAGAAGAAAGGGGCAAATGAAGTATGTAGAGAAGAACTCTTTTGATGCTTTGTATTTTTTGTTTAAATATAAAAATCATAATTAGCTTCTTTGAAAATGACTTTTTTATAATAACAAATTATTATTATTATTATTATTAGTAGTAGTAGTAGTAGTAGAAATAGTAGTAGAAATAGTACTACTACTACTATAATATTATTTTTTATCATTTATATTATAAATTTTCAACTTCCTATAAATTTCAATGTGTTTTTGTTTAATTGTACAAATTGTAATTAGTTACAATACATTTATTTAATATAGGTGAATTGTAGAATATGATCAATTACATTATATGGAGATAAATTTGAATACAAAAGTTTGATGTAATTAAATTTTAATTTATTATATTACAATACTTAAATGGACGTGAAACAAAAGGTATTTCATAATTTAATTAAATATATGGGGCAAAAAACAATTTAACTAAACTTATAACTCTATTGCTAAGTATATATTGCAATGTCATGAGTATTTCAAAATAATTTCAAAATTTTCAACTATATTAATGATATACAGATTGATCAATTTCACAACAATTTGCACTAATTAAAAGTAGAAAATTTTCAATAAATGCATGTTCAAATTGTCCACATTATTATATTATTAGTATAGAATATTTGAATTTTAAAATAAAATTAATTACAGATAAAGACTAAAGTTTTTAAAATTTATAAACAATTTTATTAAAATATTTTTGTTCAGAACAATGTCCAAATAAATAATAACAAAGAATAGAATTAAATTTTTAACACTGATAATAATACATCATAATTCATATTATAATATAAGATAAAACAAATAATTTTTCTATATAATATTTATACACAAAAAGGAGGGAGGAGCTAAAATATTTGGAGGGAATAAAAAAATAATAGAAAAATTCATTTTTGGTGGGAAACATATTTTTTGAAGGAAATATAATATGTAGACTAGCTATTTCTTAAGAACAACTTGTTCAAGTCTATGAAAGTTAATAATCATTATATTTAATAATATACTCTAAGTTAATACTTTTTTTACACTATAATAAATCATGAAAGTTATCTTCATTTTAGTAATTTATGTAGTAAAACATACACATAATTAACATATAAATCTCTATAACTTATAAAAATCTTTAACTAGCGAATATAGTTATTAGAGAATGAAATGTAACATTAATAGGTTTAACTTTCATGGATCTTTTTCTTTTAAGTAACTATTGTGGTGAACTAGATTTCTTTCTTTTCTTTTGCTATTCAGGTATGTAACGTTTAACTATTTATTTTAAGGAGTTTTTAGAATTTTTCTATGAAAATATTATAATAAATAATAATAAAAAATTAAATTCTTAAGCACCAAAATTTGTAAGTCCAAATTTTAATACTACTTTAACTATAATAGAAAGTCCTTTAATAATTTGAAAAATAATATGTTAATTCATCATATTATCTAAATAAAAGAAATTAAGTTTGCTACAAATTATTTATACAAAAAAAATGGAGAGAGGAGCTAAAATTTAGAGGAATAGAAAAAATTAAGTGAATTCATTATTAGAGGGAATCAAATTTTTGGAAGAAATCAAGTTAAATTATTATGTGGAACTAATAATAAAAATAATTGCTAATATTTTTTATGGACCAAATTTTGGAGGAAATACAAAGTTGGAGGGAAACAAAATTGTATTGCCATCTAAATTCATTAACAAAAAATAATTGGCTACAATTTGTATTCAGCCAACTTTTGAATCAAGAAAATTTTGGTCGGAATGTAAATCAATACTACACAATAAGAAAGCAATTGGTGAAGCCCAATTAACCAAAATTTTAATTTAATGTGAAGACTAATTCATGAAGAAGCCCAATTTACTAATGTTGTAAAAAATTGAAAACTAGAATTATTAAGGCATTACTGTGTTCATCTCTTCTTACCTCTAAGTCTCCATTGTCGAGTGTGATGTCAGATAGCTAAGGGGTGCATTTTGCACATGCAGGAAGCCAGTTCTAGCAAGAGGGTTTGCTTTTACTTCAGGGCCCTTGTGAGGGGCTTTGAGCACTTGTGGAGTTATCTCCTGTAGGTTTACTAGAAATCATCAATATGGATCTAACGTAGGTAGATTTTTACTCCCATATGATTGTAGAACTCTTTGAGGTTTTGATCTCTGCTCCATCATTTTTAGTGGTCCCTCATGTTGTGAGTTTGGATTATTCTTTAGGTTTACATTTGTTGCATGGATACAACTCCTCAAGGTATCCTTACTGGATTGGTTTTTTGATCTTGCCCTTTAGGCAACTATATTCATTAGCAATTTGTCTTATGCTGTTATGGAAGTGCTAGTACTTTTTAGATTCTACTTCTTAAGATTATCTGCTATCTTTTTGTTTATGGGATGACCTTGGGGTTGCCCATTATGGGGTAATCAATTTGCCTATTGGAATTCTCCATTATTTTTTATAGTTCTCCATGAAAGTTATTGTTTCTCCAGTATGGATGCTCTTCCCTACTTAAATCAAGACCTCATTTGAAATGATTGGGTATCCATTGTGGGTTTCTTGAACTTTATATCTCACACTTTATTGTTTGATGCTAAATAAAAGTTCTAGACTTACATGAAGAATCTTACATACTACCTGGATAAAAACTTCTATAGGCACTCCCTTCTTTTTGCTCTATGGAGAATGAGTGGGCCTCAATCTTAAGGTATCTCCAATTGGCTAAGAAAGTGTCCAGGAGGTGTTGCACCAACCTCTTTAGTTTAGTGAATATTCGAACTTGAAACACTCAATTGCTGCTTTTATCAAGGAACTCATAAGTCAAATAATAATGCAATTATATGTGTTTGAATCACTAATGAGATATTGGCTCCATAGCTTGTGCAATGGCTCTATTATTGTCACAAAAGACAACAACCAATTCTTTTACAATGCTAGGCACATCATTTAACTCTTGGATGAAGTTTTTCATCCAAATACCTTCATTTGCAGTATCTAACGCTGCAATGTATTCCACCTTAGTGGTAGAGTTGGCCATGGTGTCTTGCTTGGAATTCTTCCAACTCACCGCATTGCCATTGAGTTAAAAATATAAATCCAAAAGTGGAAATGAGATCATCTTCATCAAATTGGAAACTAAAATCCAAAAACTTGTCAAGTTTCAATTCTCCATTACTGTGTACCAGAAATAAATTCTCAATTCTTCTAACGTACTTCAGGATTATTTTTACAACTTTCTAGTGCTCTTACTAGGAATTGATTGGTAACAGCTTGTAACACTTAGAGCATGAGCTACATCCAATCTTGTACATTACATGTCATACATTATGCTTTTGATGGTAGATGCATAAGATATGTGGGACATTCTTTTTCACTCCTCCTTAGTTTTAAAGGTCATAAACTTGGAGAAACAAATGCCATGTCCTATCGGAAGGTATACTCTCTTGGATTCCTTCATGCTAAATCTTTTTAGAATCTTATCAATGTATATGGATTGGGAGAGCCTTTATATTTTTTATGATCTATCTCTATAGATCTGTATTCCTAATACCAAGGATGCTTCTCCCAAATTGTTCATGGAGAAATGTAAAGATAACCATGCATTAGTACACTCTAGTGCTTGTTTCTCATTTCCAGTGAGAAAGATATCATCAACATAAACCATAATAAATTGTATCAAACTCTCATTAGCCTTTTTGCACACACATGATTCATACACATTTTTTATGAAACCAAATGATTTGACCATCTCATCAAAACATATATTCCAACTTTGAGATGCTTACTGTAGTCTATAAATGGACCTTTAGAGTTTGGAAACCTTTTGCTCTCTCCCTTTGGATATAAAGCTTTGTGGTTGCTTCATGTAGATTTTCTTATCAATATTTCCATTGAGAAAGGTGGTCTTTACATCCATTCACCAAATTTCATATTTGTGATAAGTGACTATGGTAAGCAACCAGTGAAAAGGTTTCCTTAAAGTCATTACTGGGTCTTTAAGTGTAACCTTTTGTCACTAGTCTAGCTTTAAAGGTTGTGACCTCTCCATCAACTCCTAGCTTATTCTTTAAATAGATCTACTTGCAACAAATATGTACTATACCCTTTCATAGATCTACCAAAATCTATACTTTATTGTAGTACTTGGTGTCTATTTCGAATTTCATAGCCTCAAGTCAATAGCCCAAATTTATGTTCAACATAGCTTCCTCATAGATCCTTGGATTGCTATTTGTTTGGCCTATCCCATGAAGGAATTCAAAACTTTTGGGTTGCTTTTTAATTTGGTCCAACCTTCTAGGAAGCTAGATACTAGGCTTGGGATGCTCTTTTATTCATATTGCTTATGTATTATCATAATCATCTTGAACTTCATTAAGTTCAATGATAGCCTTTTCTATCTAATAAAAACTCCTTTTCTAAAGAGGTGGCATTTCTCGAAACAAACACTTTTTGTTCTAAAGGATCATCGAATAAATATCCCAAAGACTCTTTAAGGCATCCTGCAAACTTACACAAGGTGGTCCTTGCATCTAGCTTGTCTTCAATTAGTCACTTGACATAAATAGGAGACCCTCAAAGTCTTAAATAAGAGTAAGAAGGGGCATTGCCCTATCATATACCACATCTCATGTGGTGTCTTTGAAAGCAAGTAAGGTACTAGGATCCAATAATTAAACTTCAAACACATGAAATTAACTAGTGCTTACTAGCATTAGATAGATTTACTCATGTTAGGAATTCAAATTTGTTAAGGGCATTGCCTTGAAAAGCAAATTCTAAAGAGTAGAAAGTGAACTATTCACTAGTCCAAAAACTGCTTACAACTAGCGCAGCTGGAAGAGAGCAACAATCACCCTACCAAATATCCTTAAACAATTCCAAAAACATAGCTGGGGCTTCAAAACACCCTTATTAACTCTCAGTTAAAATTTTATATCAAAAGGCTATCTGGAACTCCTTGGAAAAATTCACCAATCAGACTCTGTGCAGGTGGATTTCCAAAATCTAGCAAGTCAAAAGCCTTACCTCTATTGTTGTGATCCACACACTAATTAGATCTTCCAGTATCTCTAATGTATAAGTTGGAGTAAGACCAACGATACAAAAATGGTGGAGGCTAATTTTAGGTTGGAGGGAAGAAGAAGAGAGCAAAAGTTTCAACACATGAATGCAATGCTTGCAAAATGATTTTTGGAGGGAATTTTGCAAAGAATCTAATTCTCCACACCAATTGTGATAGCGGTTGGCCATCTCTCTCTATATCTATATATAGATGCTGAAAATGTGTGATGCCAAGTTGGCATCACACAATGCATAAAGAGGGTGACTAAGTGGGGTTGCTAAGGTGGCAAATTAAATTTAAATCTCATTTGAATTTTATGTGCATTTTAATTATATTTAGAATGTAATTCCAAATTGATTAGCATGCTAATTCAAATCGTATTTGAATTTTTCCTCCAAAATTCGTTCTTCCCAATTAATCAAATTAAACTCTTTAATTTAATTAATTATCCTTTGACTTAACTCCTTAAGTCAAATTAGCTTAACTCTTTAGGCTTAATTGTTAACTTAACTCTTTAACTTAACTTGACCAATTGTTGATCATGTTGGCACTAAGTAATTAACTCCTTAATTATTGATCTAATTTAACTCTTTAAATTAGTTGATTAATCTAACACTCAAATTAATTAAGCCAAAGTTGACCTTCAAACTTGGCACCTAAAAATCAGTCTCCTAAGAGAAATAGTTTTCTAAAAATTAGGAAAGTTTCTCCATCAACTAAGAAGCTAATTGGATTTTTTGTGTGGCTCAATAGGTTCTACAATTCGTTGGACATGGGCTCACAACTCTTTATGACTTTTGAGTATCTTGTATTCATTTTAGTTTAAAACTCCTTTTAAACTAATCAATTCAATTTAATTAATTTCATTAATTGAAAAGTATTGAATTTCCATGGTTGATTTCCAACCTCAAACCCATGGAACCCAACTAATTGACCGAAATGAATATTCTAAAGAACCATTATCGCTCTATGTGTACCATGCAAATACAATTCTTTTGTCTCCTATCTCCCAAAAGAAGCCCCGGGCAAGATATTTGTTGACTACCTAATAGCCTCGATACATGTCTCTATTCTCAATACTTGATCCCGTTGTGTGACCTCATCTTTGGAAAACTCTTTTTCAAAATTGTCACACCACCTTGCACAAGAATTTTGGGGAATTGATTATTATATAATATATAGGAGATACACTCACACTTCAAAACAACGGAGAGTCGAATTTCATCTTAGATCTCACAAACCTCCATACTAAGTAGCTCAAACCCAATTTCAACCTAAAAGACCTGCTAGGTGGTTAGGGAAAAGTGAAAATATAAGGATCGGGCACAAGGTTACCATAAACCCTCATGTTAGAAGACTGATAATATGCACTAGCATAAACAGGAGAACTAGCTACTACCGACTTGCCACTATAGCTATGTAGTGGATTCTCTAATGAGTCTTCAGTGCCTTATTCTCTAACAAATACCCACTAACATGCACTTGTATCTCATACAGTTGCTCATGAAATAGAGCAATTTCCAACCCATAGATTTATGCATCATTAGTGCAAGTTTACCCGAATCTTAGATGCCCTACCTTATAAAATCCTACAACTTGGAAGATTTAAGATCACGACTGTGTAAGACTTATTCTATGGTCATCAAACCAAGTCCCACATCATAGGTGAACTAAGGGATTCATTCAAATGCAACTAAAGTGAAACAAAGAATGAAACAAAGCATAAGATAAAGATGGCCATATTGAGAATATCATTCAATAAAGATTGATTTACAAGAAAATTAGTATATACAAAGCCAATCTTATTAGCTTGTAGGGTTCTATTAAAATAATCTCCCACTTGGCCTAAAGCCAATACCCTGTGGCCTTGAGACCCATCTTCATAAGTTGTCCTCCAAAGACCTTTAGCTTTTAGGAGTTTTGACAATAGTTCTGCTATATTCTCTTTTGAGGCAACTTTTATCTACTCAATTGTCATCTCTATCAATTGATATCATATATCAAATGATAATGCATTTAATGTGTTTGGATCACTAATGAGATCTTATCTTAAGTTCCAAATTTTCTTTCGAAGACAATCGTAGGCTCATGCACGATAGGTACTACTTTCAATACTTGGATAAAGTTTTTTTTATCCAAACACCTTCTTTTGTGGTTTCCAAAACCACAATGTATTTCAACTTAGTGGTTATCTAGGCTGTGGTGTCTTGTCAGAACTCTTCCAACTTACTATGCTACCATTAAAGTAAAATATGCATCCAAAAGTGAATATTAGGTCATCTACATTGGATTGAAAACTAAAATCTAAAAACTCCATGAGTTTCAATTTTCTATTGTTGTATACCTAAAATAAGTCTTTAATCCTTCTCAAGGATTTCTTTAATGACCTTCTAATGACATTCATTAGGATTGAATTGGAACCTATTCGTAACGTTCAATGAGTGCACCACATTTGGTCTTGTACATTGAATGGCATATAATATACTCCGTATAGTGAATATATAAGATATATGGGATATTCTATGTCTCTCGTCGTGAGTCTAGGGGGTCATAGACTTAGAGAGATGAAGATTATGTCCCAAAGCGAGAAATCTTTTCTTGTACTCTTTCATACTAAACCTTTTTAGTATATTTTCAATATTGTTGTTTGGAAAAGCCCCAGTATCTTGCCCAATCTATCTCTATAGATGCGTATTCCTAATACACAAGATGGTTTTCCCAAATTCTTCATGGAGAATTGTGAAGATAACCATGATTTAGTACACTCTAACATTTCTTTCCCATTATTAATGAGAAGAATGTGATTAACATAAAATACAATAAACTGCATACTACTCCCACTAGCCTTCTTGTACGCACAAGGTTTATACATTTTTTTGACAAAGCTAAATGATTTGACTATCTTATAAAAAATGTATGTTCCAAGTTCAAGATGCCAATTCAAGCCCATAAATGGATCACTGGAGTTTGTAAAGCTTTTGCATATTCTCCTTGTATGTAAAATATTGTGGTTGCTCCCTATAGATTTCTTCTTCAATGTCTCCATTGAGGAAAATGATTTTCACATGCATTTGCCATATCTCATAGTTATAATATGTAGCTATGGAAAGTAGAATCCAAATAGATTTAGGCATTGCAATTAATGCAAGGGTTTCCTTGAAATCAATATTAGGTCTTTGAGTGTAACCTTACGCCACTAGTAATGCCTTAAAAGTCACTACTTCTCCATCTACCTCAAGCTTTCGCTTTTAGATTTACTTGCAAGCAATGGAAACTATTCCCTTTGGTGGATTTACCAAAGTCCATACTTTGTTTGAATACATGGAGTCCATTTTGAATCTTATGGCTTCATGCTAACATCCTGAATCTATGTCTAACATAGCTTCCTCATAGGCCTTCAGATCATCATCCAATTTTCATGTCTCATGAAGAAATTCAAACCTTTCGAATTGCAATTTATTTATTTCCACCGCTTGTAGGATTTTTTGATCCTCTTAAACTTCATCAAATTCAATGACAATACAATTTCTATCTAATAGAAAATTATTTTCCAAAAAGGTAGCGTTCCTCGAAATAAACACCTTTTGTTCTGAGGGATCATAAAGGTAGTAACCTATAGACTCTTTTAGGTATCCCATAAATTTACATAAAGTGGATCTATTATCTAACTTATCTCCCACTGTTCATCTCACATAGGCGGGAGATCCCCAAATGCTTAGATAGTGGTAAGAGGGTGCTTTGCCATGCCACATTATATGGTACTATATGAAAAAGGTCCAATATAAGTTTGGAGCTCTCTAAGTCTAACTTATTGTGCGCCTTCAGCTTTGATGACAACTCTTGCTCTTTAGCTAAGGTGATGGATCATATACACATCACTTTGTTCTATTCTTCTTTCTATTCTTCATAACTTCATATAAAGAAAAGAATCACATGTGATATCATATATCTATGAGGAATAATTTATCTTAAAATGCATTTTAATAAAGTACATACCCTTCTTAAAGGCTATAAGGTAACCATTGCAAATAGCTTCCAATGGCCTATCTAGCCAAAGTAGAAACAAAAAATATAGACTATTTTCTCTATAACCTTTTTGACTCTTTCGGGTACCTTTAATGGTTGTTTTCCCTTGGAGAGAGAACCTTTCTTGTTTTTTTACCTCCCTTTCTAGCACACCTAGAGTCTGTATACTTGGAGAAGAAAGCAAGTGACAAAGGTTTGCCCTTGTAATGGTAGTCTCCTTCAAGATCAACACTTCGACCAATAAAACTCAGCGACAATGTGAGGCTTACATCCTAATGGAGAACATTGTCCATCACTACATCCAAGTAGAAAAGCTTCTCCAAGCCAAATCATCTTTAGACCATAGTTGATGATACATGACTTCACATCCATCTTAGCTCGAAAAATCTCCTCTAACAACATGAACGTCTCATACCTCGTTTGCTTTACAACTCTTTGTAAACTTTAACCAAGGTACCATTCATGTGTCTTTGAGATTTTTAAAGTTTGTAGATATTATCATAAGATTTAGGGATGGGACAATCCTAAGCCTAATTCAGGAACTTTTCACGTGTCTCAAAATCTACATTTATCCCAAAGGGATTAGAAGTACTATGATATAGGACTTATACTTGCTTCTAGGAATCTTGAATGATTTTTGAGGTTAAGTCAATCATGGAAGTTTAGCCTAGTTAGTTAATTGGTTTCCAAAATAATATTGAGTGGATTTTAGCCATTCTTGAGATTTCACAAATCCTTAAAGGCCAAAAAGAGAATATATATATATGATTGAATTTGATATTAAAAATATGTTCATGGTCTTTCAAGCATGTTTTTCTCCCACTATTTTATCAAATCTTTCACCCTCAAGAAGAATTCTGAAAATCACATTTCGTAGTGAGAATCAAGACCCCAATGACTCAAAAGTAGACCCTCATTTATGAGTGCCATCCATGAGCAATCAAAGGGTAGGCAACTTTTGCCAATTGCATCTCATGTAATTCTTGATGTATTTTACCTCACTTTTCATATAAATCCACGTTTACATGTGCCATCTATTCTAATAAGTGTTAAATCCAACCTACCAATCCTTTTTTTCCTGAAGACAGCCTTACAACATCCCTCATTTACGAGTGCCAATGCGTGAGGATTCTTAAGCCAAAGATGCATCTTATACAAAGTGTATATTGATAGCTTTCCTTCTAAGTGTGACCCCTATTTATAAGTGCTATCACATAAAATTAGTAGCATCATCATGGCATACACTATTAGTAAAAGGCTTGAATTAATTGAAACTCATTTAGTTTATATCCATTGGGACTTAATATTTGAAAAATACTTAAACATTCTAAGTAGAGGGTTTCTTGCAAAGATCTCATCATTTTTATCTTCTTATTTAGGTTCTCTATGTCCTAATTATGCATCTCATACATCGATAGGATATGAAAAGTGTAAATGAGTAAACACGCCTAGCATGCTCTTGGGTGTGATGATGATGAGCCTAACCAAGTGATGCACTTAGAGACATAGGTGCATCACTGGGTTGATTTTCAGTGGGTTTATTAAACTAAACTATTACATGAGAGTATCCCATATAGTCATGGGTCTTCAAGCCTCCTTGGATCCTCTTTGCTCCTTGCAACTTTTGCAAGAGAAAAAAAACCTCACTCCTAGTGATTTTACTCTCATAACTTTTATAAGATAAAACAAGAGGCATGCAAGCTCCATTTAATACTACTCATTTCAACAACTTGAAATAAATAAAATTAATATTAATGGCTCATGATCGTTCCCATTTATTCATCATTCATTCAACAATTAAATGAATAATAAATAAATGTAGAATTAACAATTAATAACAACAATTAAATGCTTACCTCATAAACAAATAATTGGTCCAAGCATAACATATATGCCGCAAGTTGGAGATTAACTTTGACAAGTTTTAAGAAGCAACAAAAATATCAAACATTATTGTGAGGACTTGTACAATACTTGTGCGTCTGTAACATATGATTTAACATTAGCCAAAAAATAGCTCAAAACCTACCTAACCCTCAATAGGGTGCTGTTGACCAAGCTTGGTGCACGACTGGGTAGTAACTCTAGGCCATTGCTCAGCCAACAGCCCTTATTTTGGGGTCAAAAGCTAGTTAAGCCTATTTTTAGCTCAACTTTAGTACACCGAAAATGCTAGAACACATTCTAAACATTAAATCACACATTATGGATTAATTTCCAAATATAAAACTCATTTTAAAACTAAAAATTAAAGTGATCAATCATGTGTCCAAAAATTAATTTTAAGTGAGAATCAAATTCTCCAAAAATCTCTAACCAAACTCCAACCTCATTAGATCCAAAAATGACCAAAACTCTTTCAGCCATAAATTAACAAGCTATATCAATATATAATGTCAATTAATGCCAAATGTCCAATCAACATGAGTCACTATGAATTAAAACATACTAACTACCTGAATTTACACTTAATTCACATAATAGCATGCTTTTAATTTATCAATCAAGGAGCCACACACAACATCAACCAAATACTCCAATCCATCAATTGAATCAAGATTTTGGTGATCTAGATTAATCATTACATGAATCAATCAATGAAGGAAAATTCAAATCTAGGCAAGATTTAGGCTCTGATACCACTTTAAAGCAAGTAAGGCATTAGGATCCAATAATTAAACTTAAAAAACATGAAATTAACTAGTGCTTACAAGCATAACAAAGATCTAATCATGCTAGGGATTCAAATTTGGTGAGAGCACAACCTTGAAAAGCAAAATCCAAGAAGTAACAGGTGAACTCTTTACCAGTCCAGAAATTGCTTAATTATTTGGTGCTAACATGATCAGTCAATTAGTCAAGTTAACTTAAAGAGTTAAGTTAACAATTAAGCTTAAAGAGTTAAGCTAATTTAGTCTATACTCATTAATTATTGGTCTAATTTAACTCCTTAAATTAGTTGATTAATTTAACACTTAAATTAATCAAGCCAAAGTTAACATTCAAACTTAGTACCTAAAAATCAGTCTCCTAAGAGAAATCTTTTTCTAACAACTAAGAATTTTTCTCCATAAATTAGGAAGCTAATTTATATTCATTTTAGTTTAAAACTTCCTCCTTTTAAATTAATCGACTCAATTTAATTAATCTCATTAATTGAAGAGTACCTAATGTCTATTGTTGATGTCCAACCTGAACTCCAACTAATTGGCTGAAATGATTATTCTAGAGAACCATCATCACTCTACACGTACTATGCAAATATGGTCCTTCCATCTCCTATCTCCTAAAAGAGGCCTTGGGCAAGATATTTATTGGCTTCTCAATAGCCTTAATATTATGTCTCTATTCTTATGCCACTATTCATAATGTTTGATCTCATTGTGTGATCTCACCTTTGGAAAAAAAAATTCCAAATTGCCACACCACTTTGCACAAGGATTTTTGGGAATCAATCATTATAGATTACAAAAAAAGATGCACTCACCCTTCACAATAGCAAAAAGTCGAATTTCATCTTGGATCTCACAAATCCCCATACCAAGTAGCTCATACTCAATTTCAACCCAAAAGACCTGGTAGGTGGTTAGGGAAGAGTGAAAATATAAGGACCGGGCACAAGGTTACCATAAACCCTTATGTTAGAGGACTAATAATATGCACTAGCATAAGCAAGAGAACTAGCCACTACTGACTTGCTACTATAGTTATCTAGTGGATTCTCCAATGAGTCTTTAGCTTGTTCCCTAACAAGCACCCACTAACATGCACTTGTATCTCATACAGTTGCTCATGAAATGGAGCAATTTCCAACCCTTAGATTTTTTCTTTATTAGTACAAGTCTATCCGAATCTTAGATGTCCTGTCTCATAAGATCCTATGACTTAGAAGATTTAAGATCACGACTGTGTAAAACTTATTCTATGGTCATCAAACCAAGTCCGATGTCATAGGTGATTTAAAGGGCTCATCCAAATATGACGGAAGTGAAACAAAGCATAAGATGAAGATGGCCATATTGATAATATCATTTAATCAAGATTGTTTTACAAGAAAATAGTATATACAATGCCAACCTTATTGGCTTGCAAGATACTATTCCAAAAATCTTTGATACCAACTTTGAAGGTACTACATTTAGCAACCTCACCGCTATGTCTAGGGTGTATGCCTAAAAGGAGATAGGGATAATGGTAAAGCTCATCATGGACCGTACCAAATCTAAGAATGTATTGTTTCTCCTCTTTAATACTCCATTATGTTGGGGAGTGCCAGGTGGAGTTTATTGTAAGAGAATCCCATTCTCTCTTAGATAATTCAAGAATTTGGTACTTAAGTATTCTTCCATTCGATCCAATTGAAGATTCTTAATACTAAGTCCAAGTTTCTTTTCTATTTTATTCCTTTACTCTTTGAACAATTCAAAGGCCTCGGCTTATACTTTATAAGATACATATGTTTAAATCGAGTATTGTCATTGATAAAGGCAATGAAGTAAGAATAACCTTCTTTTGCACTAAATCTTAGTGGCCCACAAACATCCATATAGATCAAATCCAAGGGATTAGTAGAGCTCTCCATTTGTCTAATAAAAGGAGCTTTAGTTATTTTTTCCATTAAATAAGGCTTACAAGTAGGTTGTCCTCCTCTAATCCACTAACACTTAGTGATTTGAGGACTACTAACTTTTCATCCTATTATTGGAAATATGTCCAAGTCTAGCACGCTAAAGATTTGTACTTTCTTGGATATTTTACTTTCTTTAATTGTTTAATTGAATGTGCATAAGTGATAGTTGAGAATCTAGAATGAGCATAGTCCTTCATATATTGCACTAGTAGCACTAAGGTACATAGCAATAAAGATTTAGTGTAAAACTTAGAATCTCGTAAGTCCAACTTAACTTGCACCTTTAGTTTTGGCCCCAACTCTTGCTCCATTGCTAAGGTAGAGGATGAAATCCCTGTTTCTTGGATAATTGATTATTCTTTATGTCATTTGCTGCAAATTACAAAAATAACAACCACATATGGTGTCAAATACCCATAAGGAAGAATTAATCAAAGGTACACTTCAATAAACAACATTTCCTTCCCTAACGTAACAAGATATTCCTTACAATTAAGCTTTTAATGACCCAATTTGTCATAATAGAAATAAATCATATCCTTTTATCATCTATTATCTTCTTAACTCCATCAAACACTTTAAATGTTGTTTTCCCTTAGTGAAAGAACCTTTTTTCTTCTTTGCTCATTTTTTACTTGCCGTTTTAGGCTTTTAGAGTGGGGAAAGTAAGGAATCAATAGAGGTTTGCCCTTTTCATGGTTGTCTCTACCTTGACCAACACTTTGGCTAAATAAACTCAACGAGGATTGAAGGATCAAATCCCTATAGAGATTATTATCCATTGCCACATCCAAGTTGAAAAGCTTCTCATCAAGCCCAATCATCTTTAGACTGTAATTAAGACACATGACTCCTCAGCCATTCTAATTTAAAAATCTCTTTTAACTATATGAACCTTTTACACCTTTTTGCTACACAACTTTTGCAAGTAATTGATCGAAGCATGTTTCATATGTTGGTGAGACTTTTGAAGTTCGTAGATGTCATCATGAGGTTATGAACTAAGAGGTGATACTCAACCCATTTTATGAAAATTTCATGTATCTCTTGATCTACATGACCCCTCAACCATTCTAATTTTAAAAATCTCTTTTGACTATATAAACCTTTTACACCTTTTTGCTACACAACTTTTGCAAGCAATTAATCGAAGCATGTTTCATATGTTGGTGAGACTTTTGAAGTTCATAAATGTCATCACGAGGTTATGAACTAAGAGGTGATCCTCAACCCATTTTATGAAAATTTCACGTATCTCTTGATCTACATTGATTCTTATAGGATTTAGAAAACCTTGATATAGGACATATGTCCATTTGTCAAAAGTTGGAATGATTTTGATGGTTAGTCAACCATGGTAGTTCCACCTAGTTAGTTTATTAGTTTCTAAAATGATATTTAGTGAATTTTAGCCATTTTTTATGATTTTACAAATCTACATGAGCAAGGAAGATAATATAAGCATATGATTGAATTTTAATATCGAAAACATGATTACGGCCTTTCAAGCATGTTTTGCTCCTACTATTATATAAAATTTCTTATCCTTCAAAGAAATTTGGAAATTCATATTTTTTAGTGAGAATTAAGGGCCAAAAGCATCACTTAGAGACCCATAACTCATGAGACATGTATTTGTGGCCCTAAGGTAGGTAACTTTTACCAATTGCTTCTCTATGCAACTTTTAATATATTTTGCCTCACTTTTCAATAAGCTAACAACTCATGCAATATTTACAATACTAAGTATTTACTCAAACCTACCATTCCTCTTTAATTGTAAATTCAATTATGAACATTCCATGACTTGTGAGATAATTTCATAGCAAATCCATATCAAGTGCATCTTATGCTAAGATAGTGATCATAGCTTTCTGTCAATAATCTATTCCACGACTGGTGAGATAATACATAATTGTAGTAGCATCTCATGTCACACTTCCATTGGTAGAAGGCATGGATTATTAAACCTCATTTAATTTTATCCATTTTAACTTAATATTGATGGAACTCAGATACTTCTAAGTGAGGGATTTGTTTGGAAGATGTCATCATTTTATCTTTGCTTATCTAGGTTCTCTACCTTAAACATGCATCACCATACATCAATAGGATAAAGAAAGCATAAGTAAGTAAATAAACCTAGCATGCATCTAAACTTGGGATGAGCATGAACTTTAACCAAGTAGTTCATTCAGAGTCATAGGTGCATTATTACTTAGTTGATTTAGGAGGATTAGTTAAGTCAATAAATCTTATTTATCATATAAAAATATCCGATGCATTCATAGGTTTTCAAGCCTTCTTGATCCTCTAGGCCTCATTTGTCTCTTTGCAACAATTACAAAAGTAAGGAAATTTTTGCCACCTAAGAGTTTTACTCTCATAACATTTACAAGATAGAAAATTAAAAGACATGCAAGCCCCATTTAATACAACCTATTCAATCAATATTGAATTTTAATTAAACTGATTTAAAATGTCATGTTCAGCCCCATACAAACACCATCTATTTAATAATTAAAAGAACAATAACTAGAATTGACATTCAATCTAACAATTAAAAGTTTACCACATAAATAATTAATCAGAGGCAAAATTTAGCGTAGCACTAATGCATCCTAATTTTCAATCAACTTGCAGATTCTCTTAAAATTGACTTTTTCCACCATCATTTAGAGGAGTTACACTTATGCATCAAAATAAAATAAAATATGAAATTTAGCAAGAAAAAAATGTCAAAACGGAAAAAATTGCACCCATTGAAACCTTAGGCAAGACAGCTGCCCCAACCAGTTGCCCAAGCATGCATGCATTTGTTGCATGTTGGTTGTTGGCATAATGGATGGTAGCCCTGCCATATGTGCCAAAGGACATCGTTTCGCCTACTTTTGTGCACTTTTGCAAGCCTAAACACTTTAGAAACCACCATACTATTATTTCATTGATGTTTTGACATATTTTCTGATTTTAAACACTTTTAAGAACTGAAAATTAAAGTCCTCAAGTATGCTTCAAAAATTAAATTCAAGATTGAATCAAATTTAAGGAAGAATCACTATTCTTCAAGCTCATTCAAGTTTCTCTAATCCAATTGTATCCAAAAATTGCAAAAACGTTTTTAAGCAATTGTTAACATGTTGAATCACAATTTAATATCATCTCGTACTAAATAAACATTTAACAATTGAATCAAAACTCATAATGACATATTTTAATCCGACACACAGTGAGCCACATGCACCAATTCCAAAATCTTAAATCCATTAATTAAATCCTGAAATTGAAGTCTTAGAATCAATTCATCACATAAATCAATTCAACAAATCCAAAATTAGGCATAAAAATAGCTCCAATACCACTTGAAGATAGATGTGAGGTAAAGATCCATTCACCATAGGAAATTGAAAAATAAAATGTAACTTATGTCACCACATCCAGGGATCTAGATTGTACCATAATTAAGAATTTTAGATCAATAGAAAGCAACATGATAAAATGTTCAAATCAAGTTGGGGATCTTCCACTAAAAACCTATTTGAAATGGATCTTCCACTCCTTTCTCTTGGATATTCCTTTCTACTCCTTTGGCCAACTAGGGCAGTAATGTTTGGCCTTAAAATGACCCCTAAATGGTTGTAAATGGGAAAAAATCTCATGCTACAAAGCTCTAAACCACTAATAGGATCTTCTTGTTGAAACTCCTCATCAATCCTTTAAGAACTCTTCACCAAGGGCTAGATTTTGTTCACCAACAACAAGCTAGCTAATTGTAGTTCCTCTAAAGGTATCGACATACCTATCACACTCTAGATCCTCAGTCTTTTGCCAAAATTAGGATGAGGAAAAAGAAGGAAGAAAGTGGAGATGGTGTGAAGGAATTGGAAGAGAGAGAGACAAGTTGAAGAGAATTTATAAGGGGTGCTTTTTCTCAACACATGAGATAAAAATTTTGGGAGGGAAAATCTCAAGTGGCTAGCCATGTGTGAGGGGCTGAGGTATTTATAGTGTGAGTTGGATGCACCAAGAAGTATCAATCACACTATCCTTACACCTTGCCAACTTACATTTTTAGTTGGAATTTTAATTTCCTAAATTTTAACACTTTAATTTAATCAAGCTATTGTGACCAACTCTTAATTAGTTAACTTGATACTTCCAAACTTGACCAATTAAATAATCTAGCTCCTTAAATAATTTCTCCAATTTCCATTTAGTGTGTTCTAGACTTTTGTGTGTGACCCTTTAAGTTCATCAATTAATTAGACATGGGCTCATAGCTCTTTGTGTTTTAGTGAATATCACATGTTTTGATTAGTCTAAACTCTTTTAAACTAATCACCCTTCCAATAAATCTCTATTAATTGAAGAGTACTCTCCATAGCCAATGCTTATCATAAGCTTATGGAGCCCAACCAATTAGATGAATTATTTTTGAATGGACCATTACCTCTTATGATTGACATACTAATACAATCCTTTCATTTCCTATCTCTTGAGGTCTTGGGCAAGATATTGATAGATTCCCTAATAGCCTTGATAACTATGTATCTATTCCTGATACTTGATTCCTAATTATGATCTCAACTTTAGAGAACTCCTTTTCCAAATTATCATACTACCTTGCATAAGAATTTCTTGAAACTAACCATCATTGATTACATAGGAGATAAACCTATTTTTCATGGATGAGTGAAATAGATCCCATCTTGGAACTCACCAACCTTCATACTTAGGTAACTTGGGCTGAACCTAAGCCTCAGGCAACCCGCTACATGGTCTAAGAAAAATCAAAGCACAAGGATCTAAATACATGGTTACCATGGAACCTCAAGTCAAAGCACTAATTATATTCACTGTCGTAAGTTAGAGAATTTTCCACTACCAAAGTGCCACTCCAATTACCTTGTGGATTCTCTGAGTGAGTCTTTAGTGAACTTATTCTCTAACAAGCACCCACTAATATGCATCAATATCTAATATAGATTACCCATGAAAAGGTGTAATATCTAACTCCTTGGAGTATGCATCGTTAGTGAAAGTCTATCTAAATCTTAAATGCTCTATCTCTTAAGACTTTATGACTTGGAATATTTAAAATCATGATCATAGAGACTTACTTCATGTTCACCATTATATACGTGACCAAGTCTTATGGTCTAGTATGACTTAACGTATTCAACCAGATGCATGTGAATAATATCTTAAACGCATAAGATGAAGATGGCAATTTTATTGAATATCATTTAATCAAAACTGCTACATGAAGTAGTTATACACCCTAATCTAATTAGCTTAAGTGTTACTATTCCAACAGCAGCAATAAATTGCTAGTGGAGATGAATTGATAGATGCAAGTGATATGGATATTACTGTTCAAACTATTAGACATCAACTTATTAACATCAAGAAATACTCAAGCTACTATGATCTACTTCAACATCTATTATTGCCTCCTATTAAACAAATAGCATGGTGAATACTAATCAATTCATGAAAGAAAAATAACATGATATTATTATGCATATACATTTTGGGTTATTACTCAATTTATTAATTTTTATGCATAATATAACTTTAAACTATTCCATTTTATCAATCTTATTTCAAAATTTTAGATTCATGGAATAATTCTATCTTTCTTCTACATAAAAGATGTTTACTTCAACACTATGTTGTTAAAAACTTTGTCAAAATTGAGACTCACAAGGTAAAATGGATCATATTACATTAACATGACATTCAAGTGGAGTTATCCAAATGATTGCAAGATTGCTTGAATGTTGGAGGATATAATGCTGGCAAAATGATTTAAATAATACCACTCAATCTATCTATATTTTCTATATATCAATTGTTAGAATAGTACCTAGCAAACTAATTAGGTTGGCCTTGTAAAACTATTTTCTTATAAAATAATCTTGATTTAATGATATTCTTTATATGGCAGTTTTTATCTTATACTTTTTATTACTTCACTGGCATTTAGTTAAAGCCCTTAGATCACACTAGACTATGGGACTTGGTTACGCATTAGATGGTAATTATGGAATAAATTTTACATGATCATGATCTAAAAACTTCTAAGTCATATGATCTTATGAGATAGGGCATCTAAGATTTGAATAAACTTGCACAAATGATGCATAAATCCAAAGGTTGGATGTTGCTCCATTTCATGAGTAATCCTATATGAGATATAGATCTATGTTGGTGGGTGCTTGTTAGGGAACAAAGTACTGAAGACCCACTTAGAGAATCTATGAGATAATCATAGTTGCAAGTCAGTATTTGGGTAAAGATTGGGTAACCTTGTGTTTGGTCCTCAAGTTAAAGTATGAGGACCAATCTTTAACTTGAGTATCCATGGTAACCTTGTGTTTGGTCCTCATACTTTAACTCTTTCTTAGTCACTTAGTGGGCCATTTGGGTAAAGATTGGGTATAAGCTACTAAACATAGAGGTTTGTGAGATCCAAGATGGAATTTAACTCCTCATCTTTACAAAGGGCAAGTGTATCTCATATGTATTCTATAATGATCGATACCAAAACATTCTTGCGCAAGGTAGTATGACAATATAGAAAAGAAATTTTCAAAAGATGAAGTCATACAATGGAATTAAACATTGAGAATATGATATAGTATTGAGGCTATTGAGGAGCCGGTATAAATTTTACCCTAGGCTTTTTTTGGGAGATAGGAGATAGAAGGACCATATTCACATGGCATACATAGAGCTATAATAGTTCTCCAAAAGCTTTCATTTCAGCCAATTAGTTGGGCTTTATGGGCTTGAGGCTGGACATCAACCATAGAGACTGGGTACTCTTTAATTAATAGAGATTAATTAAACTAAGTCGATTTAGTTTAAAGAAGTTTAAACTAAAATGAATATATGATATTCAAAAGTCACAAGGAGTTGTGAGCCCATGTTCAATGAATGGAAGAACCTCTCAAGTCAGACATAAAATCCAATAGCATTTCCTAAATCATGGAGAAACTTTCTAAGCGTTAGAAAATTCATTCCATAGTGACTAATTTTTAGAATACTAAAAATTAAAGCATCACTTGGCTTGATTAATTTAATTGTTAAATTGATCAACTAATTTTAGATTTAAATTAGACTAATAATTAAAGAGTTAATTATTTGGTGCTATGTGACCATCGATTGGTTCAGTTAGCTTAAGGAGTTAAGTTAACAAAATTAAGTTTAAAAAGTTAAGCTTGTTGGCTTAAGTGTCAAGTCAAAGGTTAATTAATTAAATTAAAGTATTTTTAATTTAATTAAAAAGAAGAATCCTTTTTGGAGTGAAATTCAAATGAAAGGTTCATTTGGTGTGACATTTTAATTACCTTGAAATTAGATGTCAAATGAAATAGATATGCACACAAAAATTCAAATTAGATTTGAATTTGCCAACTTGCGAGCATTGCAAGCAAGTTGGTGGTCCCCGACCTTGAGGATGGCGTGATGCCACCTTGGCATTACACTATCCTCTCTCTATATATAGATATAGAGGTGAGGTAGGTGGCACATGCATCTTGCAAGTGAAGAATTAGATTCTTTCACATTTTTCCTCCATTCTTTAAGGGGTTCACTCATGTGTTGAAGTTCACCTTTCTCTTTTTCTCCAGCCCCTAAAATCAGCCACTACCTGTTATCTCTCATTTCAATCTCCAAATAATTGTGAGGAGTGATTGTAAATTTCTTTAATGTGTGGATCATTTTGATAGAAGCAAAACAAATAGTTTGTTAAGCCTTTGGAGATCCTCCTACTAGAGTAAAAACTTGGAAATTTTATTCCAAGAGATCCAGAAGAATTTTTGATCCAAACTTTTTACAATAGATCCATCAAGGAGTTTGGGAACTGATGGAATTTTTTTGGAATTTTTGAAGAAGCTTGACTAGTTCATAAGTTGCTTTGATTCAGCTAAGCCGTTGTTTGGTAGATTTTGGACTGAAGAAGAGTTCTTCATTTTCTCCTTGGAATTGAGCTAATCAAGGTATTCCTCTACTTAAATCTAAATTTTCAACTAGCTTGAGTAGGCTAGTTAATTTTAGCCTTTGAAGTTTTAAACATTAGATCCTAGTGCTTCTTTAGCCTTCATAGATTACATCTCCAAATCTTTTTGGTCATTTTTTATTTTGTTTAGGTAATGTTGGACACTGTAAAATCTTTTCTTCATCATTCATGGGATACTCACAAGATATGTTCAGAGATATCAAGATGCTATACAATTGTACAAAATACAAAAAAAATTGTCCTAATTTGTTAAATACGACTTTTTGAGCAAAGTATGAAGAGCATAAAGAAGATATCTATCATAGAGGTATTTTAGAAAAAACATCACATATACACGATTGCATAGAGCATAAATAGGATTTACAATATGAGTATATGTTGATTAAATTTTACGAGATAATAATTAGTTAAATATTCCAAAAGATTATGATTGCATAGAGCATAAATACCCCAATCAAAATGAAGAATCTCATATATATAGTATTATGCTAAAAGACATTATTCATGGACCTTGTGGTCCAAATAAGGTAAATCTCTATTCATGAGAAACATAAAGGTTACCTAAAACCATATTTTAAAATTTCAAGGAAATGATTCATATCCACTATATCAATGGCATAATGATGGGAGATAGATAACTTTAGACAACAAAGGGAAAGTTGTCATAGATAATAGTTGTGTTATTCCTTATAACCCTTATACATTGCTAGAGTTTGATTGCCACATAAATGCTGAGATATGCAAGAACATTAAAAGCATTATACATTTGTACAAGTAAGTGCATAAGAGACCTAGTTATCTTGTATTTAAGTTATTATCACAACCTAATTATGGGGAAATCAATAAATTTATGTACAAAAGATGGATTTGTACTGCCGAGTTATAGTGAAACATATTTAAGTTCCTAATGAGTTGAATCGATCTTTTGGTTCTATGTTTCTAGTTCTATTTTTTCTTACAGGCATCATGTTCAATTTTAGAATCATCAGTCTTTTCAAATGTGCTAGTTGAAGAGAGAAACTCTAAAACTATGTTTACTAAGTTTTTCAAAATATAAATTGAAGGACAAGAGATAAATAAATACTTATACTAGGAGTTCACCAAATATTATAGATAGCTTTCACCTCTGAGAAAATAGATAAAAAGGAGCACATGCCAAAAAGTAATTGGTTAGCCATATGCTATTGCACTAAAGGAAGGGGACTTTCTTATATATCTCACTTAACCATGTTACAAGTCCAAAGTCATTTGATCTTTTGACATTCAATAGTATTCACTACTTAATATTCAAACAAGCAACTAGACAGTAAGGCCTTCTTGAAGAAAAGAATGGTACATTAGAATGCTTAGTTGAAGCTCAAAGCTTCAAAATGGCATCCACAAATGCTTGTTTGCAACAATTTTAATACATTATGAACCCAATGGAGCGAGATGGTTATAAAAGAAAAACTATTTCCATATGATTGAAGATTATCGAACTTCATGCAATTTAATTAATTTGTATGTCATTAACAAATTTCTCTATGATATAAATTATATTCTACAGCAACACATGAGCTCTCAATATCAAGTTTAGATAAAGATTTAAATGTTATTACATTTCTCAATGCCAGTTAATTCTCAACAATTAATATCATCAAGTGAGTTGTAAGAAGAAGCCTAATTCTATATTCTTTGTGGATGGTTCCAATGGAATTGGAAAATGTTTTCTTTATTGAGCTTTATTTGATAATTTTAGAAAAGATGATTGCATTATGTTGGCAACTGCATCATCTAGTTTAGTTGCTAACATACCTCCTAGGAGCAAGACTGTCTATTCAAAGCTAAAAGTACCAATCAAATTTAAACCAATGTTAATATATTATTTTGCAAAGCAATCAAATTTGTCTAAATTGATAGAGTGGGCATTGGTGAATGACAATCATTTGGGATAAGGCCCTAATAGAAAAAAAAAGTAGTATTTGAAATAGTTGATTGTATATTTACATATGTTCTTAAAGTTGACCTAGCATTCGGTGGAAAAATTATGAATCTAGGAAAAGATTTCATTAAGTTTTACCTATTGTCACTAACTAGCAAATTATAGATGCTAGCACAGACAATTCATCTTTATGGTTTAATGTAAAACTCCTTCATTTAATAGATATCATAAGAGGTTAAAGTGGTAACTACTTCTTATATTGTTTACCTAGAGTCGGCAATAGGGAAAATAACATGATAAGATCATCACTACAAGAAAACATGTCTCTAGAGATGAATTTTATCTTTAAAATAAACTTTAAAAAGGTGTTTTGGCTCTCAACCTATCGTTGAAAGCCTCATCTCAAATTCTACGGTGCACATTTGAAAGAAGAGGATGTGCTAAGATCCAAAATAACTACAAAAATCAAGCAAAAATTAACTTACACATTCTCAACCCAAGGATCATAATTTATGCCATAATAGTGGGTTTAAAAGCTAAAGAAATTATCTTAAATGAGAGATTTGAAGGTAACTTGAAAGATTATCCTATAAAACTCCTTCCAAGCAAGATCAATACCTTTTTCCTCAAGGATCTCTTTCTCCATGCCTTTAGTTAGAACACCGGCAATTTTTTCTGAGAAAAAAAACTCCAAGATGATGGAAAAGTGGCAGCAAAATAATGGCAAAATGCACTAGAAATCGCTAGCCAAAAATCTCAAAAATCGTCTTCAATCATGAATGATTTGATTCAGCAATCCAAAACACACCAATTGTTGGGCCTTAAAAGAAAATCCACACACCTAGATGCATTCTTAATCCTCACTAAATTTGCTTGAAAATAGAGAAGGAAGAAGGAAGAAGAATGGAAGAAAGTTGTGAGAAAGTTGGAAGATAGAGAAGATTATTGTGAAGCATGTAGCAATCTAGTCTCAACATATGACGTCACCACCTTAGGAGGGAAAAATGGCGGCAAAAGATTTCCATATGGCCGGCCATGTGAGGCTTAAATAGTTTGATATGGAAGCTTTTGAAAGCTTCCATCACACACTTCTCACATTGCCAACTTGATGCTCTTGCTTAGTTGGAGTTTTAATTTTTCAAATTAAAATGCCAACTCACTAATATTAAAAAGAACTCTTACATTTATTTTTCTTCTAAATTAGATTCGTTTGCTAGTTAATTAACTTCTTGATTTAATTAGTTTCAACTTAACTCTTTAAGTTAATTAAATCAACTTAACTTTTTAAGTTGATCTTGAGTAATTAAATTGCCACATGGCACCAATTAAATTAACTCTTTAATTTAATTGATCTAATCTAGCTCTTTAAATTTTTTATTAATTTAACACTTAAACTAATCAAGCCAATATGACCAACTCTTAATTAGTCAAGTTAATTTCTCTCTCAAACTTGACCATGAAAATTATCTAACTACTTAGATAATTTTCTCCATTCAAGTAAGAGGGTTATAAGTTTTTGTGTGTGAACCTCTAGATTGACCAATTAAAGGGACATGGGCTTACAACTCTGTGATTTATTGAATATCTAGTATTTCGATCAACTTAAACTCTTTTAAACTAATCACTCTATCAATTAATCTCTATTAGTTCAAGAGCACCTAATCTCCATAGTTGATGCCTAGCACGAGCTTATGGAACCTAACCAGTTGGATGAATTAATTGAGGGTGAACCATTACCATTTATGATTGTTGTGCAAATACAGTCCTTCCACTTCCTATCTCCTGAAAGAAAGTGAGGGCAAGATATTTGTCTGTTCCTTAATAGCTAAAACCTCAATAACTATGTATCTATTCTAGATGTTGGATTTCTCATTATGACCTCAACTTTGAAAAAATCCTTATCCAAATTATCATATCACCTTGCACAATATAATTGATCATCTTAGAATATATAAAAGATCAATCTGTTCTTCATAGATGGGCGATATAGATCCCATCTTGTGTTGGAATAGTGCCCCATAAGCTAATTAGATTGGTATCTATCACTACTTCATGTAACGGTCTTGATTGAATGATACTTAGTAAAATGGCCATCTTCATCTTATACGTTTATGATATCTTCACATACATTTGGTTGAAGCCTTTAAATCATAAAAGACTACGGGACTTGGTCACGTATATGATGGTGATCATGAAATAAATCTCTTCCAAATTGTAGAATCTTATGAGATGGGGCATCTAAAATTTTGATAAACTTACACTAACAATGCATATTCCATGGTATTGGATATCGCCCCATTTCCATAGTCAATTTATGTTAGATATGGATGCATATTAATGGGTGCTTATTAGAGAACAAGTTCATTGAAGGTTCGCTTAGAGAATCTACTAGATATCTGTAGTGGCATGTCAATAGTTCTATGTTCTTTAGCTTACGATAGTGTGCATAATTAGTCCGTTGACTTGAGGTTTCAAGTAACCTTGTTTATGGGTCCTTATGGTTAAAGTTTGCTCCAACCATGTAGGGGGTCGCTCGAGCTTAGGTTGTGAGTTCTAAAATGGGATCTATTTCCCCTGTGTGTGCAGAGCGGGTTGATTGCATATGTAATTTAAGATAATCAATTCCAAAAAGTCTTTGCCTAAGTTGATATGACAATTTGCAAAAGAAATTTTCCAAAGTTAAGGTCATAGTAGGACTCAAACAATGTGAATAGATACATAGCTATCGAGGCTATTAGGCAACCGACAAATATCTTGCCCTAGGCTTCTTTAGGAAGATAGAAAATGGAAAGATAGTATTTACATAGAAATCGTAAGTGAAAATGGTTCACCTTAATATAATTCATTCATATAATTCATTGGTTTTCATGGGCTTGTATTGGGTGTCGACTATGGAGATTAGGTACTCTTTAATTAATAGACACTAATTGATAGAGTCATTAGTTTAAAGGCTTTTAAACTAATATAACTATTTTAATATTCAAATTATTACAAAGTGTTGTGAACCCCGGTCTAATAAACTGGTAAACGTAATGGGTCACACATAAAAGCCTAAGGAAGCTCTTATTTAATAGTACGAATTTTTTAAAGAGTTAGAAAATATCATGTTGGAGGTTTTACCTAAGTAGGAGTATCAAGCTAACAAATTATCAATTGGTCACTTTGGGTTGATTAATTTAAGTTAAATTAATCAAAATAATTTAAAGAGTTAAATTAGACTAATTAAATTATGGAATTAATTTAATTGGTGCCATGTGACAATGTAATTAGTTAAAGTTAACTTAAGGAGTTAAGTTGATTTATTTAACTTAAGGAGTAAAGTTAAATTAATTAAATTCAAGAGTTAATTTAATTAGCTAGGGAATTTAAGTTTTAGAGCGAAAATCAAATGGAAGAGTCCATTTGAATTAATTAAGTTGGCATTTTTAATTTGTTAAATTAAAATCCAATTCAAGCTAGAAAACTTTAGCAAGTTGGCACAAGTATGGATGGTACCAAAAGCTTCCTTCCCGTCCTACAAATACCCCATGTAGTGGCCAGCTAGCTAGTGTAATCCATGCTTCCATTTCCTTACAAAAGATAGCACATTCATGTGTTAAATAACTTCCATACTAGATTCTCTCCCTTCTCCCTATTCCACAAAGCTACCACCTCCCTCTCTCTCCTATCATGTTCTTTCTCTTCTATATTCTAGCATAGATTGTGAGAAATTGAGAGATCTTTCTAGGTGTGTCGATCACCATTAAAGGCTTAACACTTGGGGAGCTTAGAATTAGAGATTAAACTATCTCTTGTAGCTATTTTTGGAGATTACTTTTGGTTGATTTTAGAGCTGCCATTCCTTCTCGTTTTGGCCAATTTGAAGTTGTTTCAGAGATCCCTTTATTGAGCAAAATTTGCTGCATTAAGTAGCTTTTAGTGTGGTGTTGTTGACCCTTGAAGTGGAGAGTAGAAATCAAGCTTTGAAGTAGTCCATAAGAAAGATCTACCTTATTGCCTAGTTCTATGCAAATGGTAACCCTCTTACTTTCTAATCCTAGTTTATAACATGATTATTAACCCTTAGGTTGAGGATTTACAAGTTAATTTTGCCTATTTTTTGTTTTAATTATGGATCCTTGCATCTCTTCTTCTTTTACTTTGGAACTCACCAAGCTCCATACTTAGGTAGCTTGTGTCCAATCCAAGCCCTAGGCGACCTGCTACTGGAATACTGTCCCACAAGCCAATTAGATTGCCCTTGTAAAATATTTCATTGTAAGATAATCTTGATTGAATGACATTTATCCTATGGTCATCTTCATCTTATGCTCTTTATTTACTTCACTTGCATTTGGATAAAGCCCCTAGATCATATAAGACTATAGGACTTGGTCACATACTGGGTGGTGATCATAAAATAAGTCTTACATGATCGTGATCTTAAATCTTTCAAGTCATAAGATCATATGAGATAGGGCATCTAACATCCAGATAAACTTGCACTAACGATGCATAACCAATAGTTGGATGTTGCTACATTCCATGAGTAATCCTATATGAGATATGGATACATGTTAGTAGGTACTTGGTAGAGAATAAGGCCCTAAATACCTACCCAGAGAATCCACTAGATAGCTACAGTGGCAAGTCGATAGTGATAAGCTCTCCAGCTTACGCTAGTGCATATTATTAGTCCTTAGACTTGAGGATCCATAGTAACCTTATGTTTAGCCTTTACACTTTATCTCTTTCTTGGTCACTTAACGGGCCACTAAGGTAGAGATTGGGCATGAGTTGCTAAACATAGAAGTTCGTTAGATCCAAGATAGAATCCAACTCCTTCTCTTTGTAAAGGGTGAGCATATCTGCTATGTGTTCTATAATGATCGATTACAAGAAATTCTTGTGCAAAATGACGTGACAATTTGGAAAGATATTTTCAAAGGTGAGGTCACAAAGGAAATCAAACATTAAGAATAGAAGCATAGTATCGAGGCTATTAAGAAACCGACAAATATCTTATCCTGTGCCTCTTCTAGAAAATAGGAAATAGAAGAACTGTATTTGCATGATACGCATAATGCTATAATGATTTTTCAAGAACATTCATTTCTACCAATTAGTTGGGCTCTAAGGGCTTGAGGTTGGACATCGACTATAGAGATTGGTTGCTCTTCAATTAATGAGATTAATTGAATTGAGTCACTTAGTTTAAAAGAGTTTAAACTAATATGAATATTTGATATTCCAAAAGTCACAAGGATTTATGAGCATCCAATGAATGGTGAAACCTAATGGGTCACACACAAAAGCTAATAACATGGCCTATTGAAGGAAGAAAAATTTTCTAAAAGTTAGAAAATTCATGACCATTTTTGGATGAGCGAAAATTGTAGTAATTTCGGCTTGATGAATTTAATTGTTAAATTGATCAAATGAAGTTAATAGTTAAATTATGATCAATTGATTAAGGATTAATTAATTGATGTCATATGACTATCAATTGGTCAAAAATAATTTAAAGGTTAAATTAATTTTGACTAGCTTAAATAGTTAAGCACTTTGACTTAAGGGTTAAGTTAAATTATTATTAATTAAATTAAAGATTTTAATTTAATTAAGTTGGAGAGTTAATTTTTGGGGAGCATAATTAAATGAAGAGTTCATTTAATATGGAATTGGAATTTAAGTGCAAGACATTTCATAAGACAAATTATGTGCTTCAATTTAGTGACCACCTTAGCATGGACACTTGGCATCACCACCTTCAGGATGGTGGGTGATCACACACCATCCCACTCCTATATATAGATATAGGAGGAGGATGGCTGGCCACATGTGTGAGGGTGTGCATGCTTAGTGTGATTTTTCCCCCAACAATATTATGTAGTGGGAATCTAATTTGTTAACCTCCCATTACTCTTTTCAACTCTCTCCACCTTCCATATCCATACTCCCAGCCTCTCCTCCCATATTCTCTACAGATATTTTCCATCCAATCTATGGAGAACATGCCATAGTTATGGTGTGTGGACTGTTTCATTAGAGGCAAGCCATTTAGGTTGTTGTTGTTCTTGCATAAACAGTTTCTGGCAGCCTGTTGTGAGTTTTAGGAGATTCTCTGATGTTTTGATTGGGCTGATTTTTTGACTGTAGAATCCTCAAGAAGTTGAGACATTCCAATTAAAATTTCAGCCAAAAAGGAGGAGTCTAACTTTGGGAAAACTAGTGGTAAATCTGTTGCGCTAGTGATAAGCTTCTTCAACGGTTGAAGAGAGTTTTTCTTGCTCTTCGATTTTTCTAATTTCACCCAGCTATTTTCCTTCACCAAATCTGATTCCATTCATTTCTAGATCTTTGTGGTGATGTGTGGGCTAGTTTATTTGTTTTTTTTTTTGGAAAATATTTGGATCCTAGTGCCACACAAATCTTCACCTGCAACATGGTCAGAGCAAAGTCAAAGCACAAGGACCTGAATGCAAGGTTACTATGGAAGCTCAAGTCAAAAGACTAATTATATGCACCATCATAAGCCAGAGAATTGGCTACTGCTGACTTACCACCATGGCTGCCTCATGGTTTCCCTAAGCGAGTCTTCAGTAATTTATTCTCTAACAAGCATCCACTAACCTACTTCTATGTCTAGCACAAATCCAAGTCCTTAGAGTATGCATTGTTAGTGAAAGTCCACTTGAATTTTAGATGCCCCATCTCTTAGAATTTTATAACTCGAAATATTTAAAATCATGACCATAGAGATTTGTTTCATGATCACCATTATATACATGACCAAGTTCCATAATCTAGTATGATTTGCATGCTTCAATCAAATGCGTGGGAAGAAATCATAAGCGCATAAGATGAAGATTGCTATTTTATTAAATATCATTCAATTAAGACTATTACATGAAGTAGTTCCACATGCCAATCTAATTAGGTTGTGGGGCACTATTCCAACAATATTTTCCATCTCTGAATTGAGAGACATAATTAAATTTATCTCAAATTCGTTTGTAGCTTTTAGGTTATTTGAACAACATCGATCTCTAATTCTATAAACGTTCCATCTTTAATTCTACCTCTAAATATAAAATTATATCATTAATAATTAGCCAATATTTTTGTCTTTAATAGATCAATAAAATTCATCATCCATAATTTCAAAAGCTGTGTCAACGTCTAGTTATTCATCAAAAGAATATTGCTAGTTAATAACATTAAAAACTAATTATAGATTATCAAAAATTTATTTTAACCATCAACAATAATATAAATTGAATTACTAACAAAATATTATTTTAGAAATTAAATAAATGGATTTTACAAATAAATCCAACATTCCCAATAATAAGTAGCTAAGTAAATAATCATCTAAAGTTACTAAATATCTAAGTGAAAATAAGAGAATTAGTAATTGTCATTAAATTCTATTACTCTATTTGTCCAAATCCACTACCATACTAATCATTTTTTGTAACCCAAAATTTGAAGCAATTTACCGATCATTGTTTGCAACTTTGTCTTCCTCTTCTTTGCTTCTTCCTCTCTTTCTCAAGCACCTCTAGAACCTTAAAAGACATCTATAGAAGTGTTCAATATGCCGTGGTGAACAATGAATGCATCATAACAAATTTAATCATAATAAACCAAATTTTAACTTCACACATAACTCATGGTTGTCATGGCAAGGCAAGGAATCCTAGGTGCAAAACCTAGCATCCCCTTTAGCTGTGTAGGTTAGTCATGAGAAAGTCATATGCAATTTCATATGTCATTACTATATATAAGTACAGTCATCGTTGTCATCACCTCTTAACACTAAACATGCTTTCTTTTGAATATATTTATGAAAACAAAAAAAATTAAAAAAGAAGGAGCAACCTCTAGTCAAAATAAGAGAATGACATGAAACCTGCCAACCCTTCCCCCCAAAAAAAAATATAAAATAAAATAAAATAAAAACTTTTGCATCCAAAATTAACAAAATAAGAAATTTAACAACCTTATGAAAGAACTTAATAAAGCATTGCATATAAATGACTCAATATACATAATAGATCATAAAGTTTCAAGCCGCATTTATCTACAATGCCCATTTGTATATATTTGCATATGCTAGATAGCTATTTAAACCTAACATGAATCACAAAGAACCATAGTTATATGTCATAAGTTGATTTTAATGAACAATTCTTGCCTCTTTGCGTAAATATGTACAAGTAAATATCTAACTTTAACATTAACTCATTTGTATATATATATTTCAAATGTGAAATGACAAATATTAAGTGATGTGGTAAAATTATGTGTGAGGTGAGTTTGAAGAGAATAATAAAAGATAATGAGTCTTTGTGAGGTTTGACTCAAGTTTTCTTATGAGCGTGGAGATCAAACTTGCTACTGGAGAAGCCTCATTAGGCTTGCTGAGAAGGCCCTCGTCTAAAATCCTTTGATGCTTAAGTCAATAAATCAAAGAGAATAAGAGAAATGTTTAGCTGGGGTAAAATGTAAAAATGGAAGCTACCGTTTGGAAGGCATCTTGGGACATATTTGTAGGGAGGCCTGATGGTGCTTTTTCCATCTTAACCTTATTGAATACCACTAAGGAGCTTTCCCCTAATAAGACAAAATAGTCTTTAGAGTAGATGAAACAAAAATGGTAGTAGATTAATATGATGGATAAAGGTACACATTTTTTCTACTGTTTAACAACTTTAGTCCGAACTAAGAGTGGCATAGCCAAGTAATAATGGGATGAAAGTAAGATGTACGATACTCTATATATATATTAAAGGCCCTTATTCTATCGTGAGGTTTAATATTTTGAGCCATATGGCATTAGTCTAAGGTGAGACTTGGTTATGTGTTCTTTCAAGCCAGCATATCAATGGAAGTTAATATGATCAATAGGAAATTGGAATTCCCCATTATCATTAGCCCCCTAACTACCAAGTTTAGTTAAGGAAGGGAGCTCTAATCTAGCTACACTTGGGATTTTTGAAGGATGGAAATAGATTGGGATCCAAATATTAAAACCAAAATAGGTAAAAATAAAAACAATCATCTCCTTCCCAAGGATCAAAATCATTCACTAAATTAGGACTAGAAGATAGAAAATTTACCTCTATAAATGAAATCAAACGAATTTACTAAATCACTCTAAGGCTCTTCTAATAAGTGTTCTACAAGTACCAATAGTTTGACACAATTGCTCGCTTTCCAAAACTCCAAAAATTGACAAAATTAGCACACTAATTTATCTATAATATTAAGGTTGGGATTGAAAATCACTGAAAATACAGCCTCTAGATCATCTAAACAATCCACCAAAATTAGCCATAAAATGGATCACTAATGAACTTATAAGTTTTTCAAGTGTTGAACCTCTAATGTTAAGTCCACGCACCAAGGACAAGCTCTCAATCAATATCAATTTGCTAGAGAAGAAAGGATAAAGGTGATGATAGGAGAGGTGATTTAAAGGAGAGAGGGGGAGAGAATTTTTGGTGTGGTTATTCAACACATGAATTATATCACACTTTTGGAGGAAAAATATGAGGAATGCCAATCAAGCACAAGTGGCCGGCCACATGGCATATATATAAGAGGGAATGGAAGCTTTTGGATGTTCCATCACACCATCCATGCATGTTGGCCAACTTGCCAACTTGTGTTTGTATTTGCATTTCATGTGCATTTACATTTCATCACATGAAATGAAATACTAATTAATTGAATTCAAATGGACTTTTCCATTTTATTTCCCACCAAAAATCTTATTCTCATTTTCATTAGATTAACTCCTTAATTTAATTCATTTAATTTAACGTCTTAAGTTAATTAACTTAACATTTAAGTTAACTAGAGTTAACTTAACTCCTTAAGTTGACTAACTAATTGCCATATGACACCAATTAAATTAACACCTTAATTTAATTGGCTTACTTTAACTTCTTAAATTATTTTGATTAATTTAATATTTAAATTAATTAGGCCAATGTTTGACCAATTAAAATTAGTCAACCATTTCTCTGCAAAACCACCTAGCACTTGATTTTCTAACTCTTTAGAAAATTCCTCTAATCAAATAAGAGTTTTCTTAGGCTTTTGTGTGTGACCTATTAAGTTCATCCATTCATTGTGCATGGGTTCACAACTCATTGTGATATTTTGAATATTGAAATATTTGCATTAGTTTTTAAAATTTTTGAAACTAATAACTCTTTCAATTAATCTCTATTAATTGAAGAATATCTAATCTCCATGATCAATGCCTAGCAACAAGCCCATAAAGCCCAACTAATTAGATGAAAGAATTATATCATGATGAACCATTATAGCTTATGCTTACCATGCAACTACGTTATTTCCTATCTCCAAAAATTAGCCTAGGGCAAGATATTTGTCAGCTATCTAATAGCTTCAATAACTATGTCTCTATATCCAATGTTCGATGCCCCTTTATAAACCTTAACTTTGAAAAACTCCTTTTCCAAATTATCATACTACCTTCCGCAAAGATTTCTTAGAATTAACCATCATAGAATACATAGAAAATATACTTGTTCTTCATAACAATACAGAAATAGATCCCATCGTGGATCTCACCAACCTCTATGCTTAAGTGGCTTATGCCCAATGTCAACCCTGTATAACTGGCTAAGTGGTTAAGAAAAGTAAAAGCACATGAAGCTAAATACAAAGTTACTATGGATCCTCAAGTTCAAGGACAAATTATAAGTCCTATCATAAATAGAGAACTTACCACTACTAACATGCTACTATATCTATCTAGTGGATTCTCTTGGCAAGTGTTCAATGAACTTGTTCTCTAATAGGCACCCACTAACACACATATATACCTCAAATAGATTGCTCATGAAATAGAGTAACATCCAACCATTTTGATTATGCATCATTAGTGCAAGTATATTCGAATCTTACATGCCTATTCTCATAAGATTCTATGACTTGGAATATTTAAAATCATGACCTTAGAGATTTATTTCATGATCACTATCATACGTGTGACCAAGTTCTATAATCTTGTTAATTTAAAGGCTTCAACCAAATGCAACTGAAGTATTAAAAGCACAAGATAAAGACAATCATTTAATAAGAATATCATTCAATCAAGACTATATCACAAGTGAAATAATTTTACACATTAATCTAATTAACCTGCAGAGCACTATGCCAACACGTTTCACATTTGACCAACCATGGCCATGCCTGACATGAACTCTGATGCCTATCAATACCAAAGTAAGTAATATGATCAATTATATTTAATGCTTAACTTACATGATGGGGGGATAGGTCTCAAGGCATAAATTTCAGTAATATATTTTTATGCTAAACGCTATGATGGCAATGCAGCATCTCATGAATCAAATGATAACGCCTAAACAAATGCTTGCATCACTGATGAGTTCTTCGTTCTTTTTCTTATGCAATGGCTCTATCGTTATCACAAAAGACAATAACCAAATCTACAATTCTGGTACTATACCCAACTTTTAGATAAAGTTTTACATCCAAATACCTTTTTTTGTGGTCTCCAAAGCTGCAATATATTTCACCTTAGTAGTAGATTCGGTCATAATATCTTGTTCAAAACTCTTCCAATTCATAATGCCTCTATTGATGCAAAATATAAACCTTATGGTGAATTTAAGCTCATCTTCATTAGATTGGAAACTAGAATTCAAAAACGCTTCAATTTTTAATTCTCCATTGCCTTAAACTAAAAGCAAATCTTTAGTTTTTCTCAAGTACTTAAAGATAGCTTTTACAGCCATCTAGTGACTTTCACCAAGGTTGGATTGAAAACGGCTTGTAATACTTAGAGCATGTGCTATATTTGGCCTAGTATATTGAATAGCATACATTATACTCCCTATGGCAAATACATATGGTATGTGAGATATTATTTCTCTCTCGTCTTCAATCCTAGGGGCTATAAATTTGGAGAGATAAAGACCATGTCCCATAGGTAAGAATTTCTTCCTAGATTCTACCATACTAAACTTCTTTAGTATCTTGTCAATGTACATAGTGTGGAAGAGCCCCAACATCCTCTTTGATCTATCTCTATAGACTTGTATTTTGAACACAAAGGATTCATCCCTCTTTCCCTTTGAAGAAGAAATCTTTTTCATCTTACCTAATTTTTTCTTTTCCCTTGGGCTTTTAGACTTGCAGGAGGAAGTGAGCATTAAAAGTTTGTCCTTTTTCATAGTCATCTCAACTGTTACTAGCACACTAACCAATTCATTGATCGTGACTTTATGTTAGGACATATTAAAGTTCATGACAAATTACTCAAATGAGCTAGGAAAGGATTGAAGGATCAAATCCACATAGAGTTCATTGTTCATAACTACTTCCAAAGCAGTATGCCTAATCACCTTAAGTACATGATCATGGCCACTAAACCCCTTTGTCATCCTAGCCCGAAAGAGCTCCTTTAAGTGTACATATATCTTATGTCTTGTTTGTACACCATACAACTCGTATAGACATAAATGTATCTCAAAATCACTTTTTGTATGCTCATGAGACTTTTGAAGCTCATTGGATATGGATGCCATCATGAAGCTAAAAGAGGTGTAATATTAAGGATTTAATTTGATCAAAAAACATTTAAAAACTGGCATTTAACTTTGATTACACCAATCCAAGGATATAAATCATGCTTATATATTGAATTAAAGTTAGATTGTTACCTCCCAAGAAAAATCCAACCAAAACATAAAGTTGTGCTTCATTTCCCGAAAGTAGATTACTTCTAGTGCAATAAGGTGTGATCATTTTTTGATCGGGAAAATCATCTAAGATTCAAGCCAAATTTGGACCAAACATTTTCCAAATCAATGTATATTGTCATTTTAACATTTTACACCAAAATCCTTCAGAAAGACCTCAACTAAAATCTAGAAACTCTCTGCTGGAATAGAGGATCACCAAAGCAAGCAATCCAAAATTTGTCTTGCCTCTAATAACGAAGTCCACACACCAATGAACAATATTTTTCTCCTTAATTCAGCTAGAAAAATTGAGAAGAAAGAAAGCTTGGTAGGAAGCCAAAAATGGCAAGGGAGATAAAAAAGAGAGTGAAGCCTCAACATATGAGAGAATCACTTTTGGAGGGAAATTTTGGATCTAACTTTTAAATGCATAAAATGTATGCATTAATCTTAGCTTGGCCGTCCTCTCTTTATATCTATATATAGAGGGAGGATGGTGTGATGCCACCTTGGCATCACACCTTCCTCAAGGTGGAGATGCCACCTAAGCATGCCAACTTGCAAGCATCTTGCAAGTTGCATGTTAATTTGTGTGAATTTAAATTTCATTTGGAATGTATAGTTCATCTTATGAAATATCCACCAAATAAATTCCAATTCCACTTCAAATGAACATTTCATTTGAATTCTCTCTCTAAATTCAATTCTTCATTTTAATTAAATTAAACACTTTAATTTAATTAAACTTTGACTTAACCTTTAAGTTAACTAACTTAACTCTTTAAGCTAGTTTTGTTAACTAAACACTTTAGGTCAATTTGACTAATTAATAGTCATGTAGCACCAAATTAAATTAATACTTAATTTAATTATCTTCATTTAAATTCTTGAAATAATTAGATCAACTTAACAATTAAATAGATCAAGCCGAGATAACTAAAAATTATGTCAATCAATTCCCTCAATTTTTGGCCACCTTGGAATTCTTCTAACACTTAGAAAATTCCCTTCAATATTTTGGATTGCTAATTGACTTTTGTGTGTTATCAATAAGGTTATACTACACATTGGATATAGGCTCACAACTTTTGTAACTTTAGAATATCATATATCCAAGTTAGTTTAAACTCCTTTAAACTAACCGACTTAATTTAATTAATCTTTATTAATTGAAAAGTACCTAATCTCCATGGTCGATGTCCAACCTCAAGCCCATAAAGCCCAACAGTTAGCTAAATGATGCTTTTGGTACACCAGTCTAGCTCTATGTATATCATGCAAATACAGTCCTTCTATCTCCAATCTCCATTAATGAGGCCTAAGGTAAGATATTTATCGGCTCCCTAATAGCTTTAATACTATGCATCTATTCTTAATGTTTGATTTTGATTTGTGGCCTCATTTTTGGAAAATCCCTTTTCCAAATTATCACACTACCTTGGCTAAGAACTCCTTGGAATCGATCATCACAGAATACAAGGAGATGCACTCACCCTTTACAAAGACAAAGAGTCAGATCCCATCTTAGATCTCATAGATCTCTATGTCTAAGTAGCTCATGCCAAATTACCACCTGAATGCCTGCTAAGTGGCCAAAAGTGGTGTCAAAGCATGAGGACCTAAACATAATGTTACAATGGATCTTTAGGTTAAAAGACTAATTATATGCACTAGAATAAGTTGGAGAAATAGTCACTACCGACCTACCACTACAGCTATTTAGTGGATTCTCCTAGTAGGTTTCCAATGCCTTGTTCTCTAATAAGCACCCATATCACATACGGTTAGCTCATGAAACGGAGCAACATCCAACCCTTGGATTATGCATCAGTAGTGCAAGTTTACCTAATCTTATATGACTTATCTCTTAAAATTTTATGACTTAGGATATTTAAGATCACGAACGTGCAAAATTTATTCTATAATCACTACCCAATATGTGACCAAGTCCTGTAGTCTTGTGTAATCTAAGGGCTTCAACCATATGCCAATGAAGTAATATGAACGTATGATGAAAAAGGCCATTTATAAGAAATATTATTCAATCATGATTGTATCACAAGTGAAATAGTTTACATACTAATCTTATTGGCTTGTAGGGCACTATTCCAACAATCTCCCACATGTCATAAGGCCAATTCCCAATGGTGTTAAGACCTATCTTCATAAGAGGTTCTTCAAAGATCTTCTACGATTGGGTTTTGTCTAGTGGATCTACTATATTCTCTTCTAAGGTAATTCACTCCACTTGGATATCACCTCAATCAAATGATAATATCTTAAAATAAGCTTGATTTGCTGATGAGATCTTAACTCCTTAACTTGTTCATTCACAATTGTTATTGTCATAAAAGACAACTACTAGCTTAGACATGCTAAGCATTACATCCAACTCTTGGACAAAATTTTTGATCCAAATACCTTCCTTTGTAGATTTTGAAGCCACGATGTATTCTACTTAGTGGTTGAGTTAGCCATCATGTCTTGTTTAGAACTCTTCCAACTCAACATGCCACCATTAAGGTAAAATATAAATCCAGAGGTAGATTTTAGGTCATCTAATCAAATTGGAAGCTAAATTTCAAAAGCCCCCTTTAGGTTTCAATTCTCCATTGCCGTATACTAAAAATAATTTTGTAGTCCTTCTCAAGTACTTAAGGATTATTTTTACAGCTATCTAATGACTCTCACCAGGATTGGATTGAAACAAGCTTGTAACACTTAGAGCATATGCCACATCCGATCTTGTACATTGAACTACATACATTATACTCCTTATGGCGGATGCATAAGGTATCCAGGACATCTTTTGTCTCTTTGCTTCAGTCTTAGGGACCATAAACTTTGAAAGACGAGTACTATGTCCCATGGGAAGAAATCCCTTTTTGGATCTTCCATACTAAATTGTTTCGGTATTTTGTTAATGTATTATGTTTGGGATAGCCCCAACATCCCCTTCGATCTATCTCTATAGATATGCATTCCTAATATGTAAGATGCGTTTCCCAAATTCTTCATGGAGAATTGAGTAGATAACCACACTTTAGTACACTTTAACATGCCTATCTCATTCCCAATAAAAAGAATGCCATCAAGATAAAGCACAATAAACTATACATTATTTCCACTTGCCTTATACGCATGAGCTTTATACACATTTTTTATAAAGCCAAATGATTTGATTGCATTATCAAAATATAAGTTCCAACTTTGGGATTCTTGCTTGAGTCCATAAATGGAGCTTTGGAGTTTGCAAATCTTTTGCTCACTCCTATTAGATGTAAAACTTTGCGGTTGCTCTATATAAATTTTTTTCTTCAATGTTGCTATTGAGAAAGGTGATTTTCACATACATTTGCCATATCTCATAGTCCTAATATGCTACTATGGCAAGTAGAATTTGAATGAATTTAGGTATTGCAATCGATGAAAACGTTTTCTCAAAATTAATATCAAGTCTTTGAGTATAACGTTTTCCTACTAATCGCGCCCTAAAGGTTGTTACCTCTCCAACCACTCCTAGCTTGAACTTATAGATCCACTTTCAACAAATGGGAATGATTCCTTTCGGTGGATCTACTAAAGTCCATACTTTATTGGAGTACATGAAGTCCATTTTGAATCTCATGGCTTCAAGCTAATGTCTGAAGTTTATGTACAACATAACTTCCACATAGGTTTTTGGATCTATATCTGATTAGCCCATCTCATAAAGAAATCCAAATCTTTTGAGTTGCTTCTTGATTCAATCTGACCTACATAGAGGTTGTGTAAGGCTCACTACTTGTTTCTACCACTTATGAGATTTGTTGATCATTTTGAACTTCATCAAATTCAACAACAATACCTTTTCTATCTAATAGGAATTCATGTTCTAAAAAGATGGTGTTCCTCAAGACAAACACCTTTTGTTCTGAGGAATCATAAAAGTAATAACCTATAGACTCTCTAGGGTATCCCACAAACTTGCACAAGGAAAATCAAGTATCCAACTTGTGTCCTACTAACTATTTCATGTATAGGGAAACCCCTAAATTTTTAAATAATGATAAGATGGTGCTTTGTTGTACCCTATATCAATGGAGTCTTTAGCACCGACTTTGAGAGTACTACATTTAATAGCCTCATAGTCATTTCTAAGGCATATGGAACATACAATGTTCAACAAGGTACAATTTCTCCTCTCGGCTACTCCATTAAGTTAGGGTGTGATGGGTGGAGTCTATTAAGAAAGAATCCCATTCTCTTTTAGACTATCCAAGAATTCAGTACTTAAGTATTCTCTTCCTCAATCTAGTTGAAGAGTTTTAATACTATGTCCATTTTGCTTTTCTACTTCACATCTATACTCTTTAAACCTTTCAAAGGCTTCAGACTTGTATTTCATAAAATATACATGTTCGAATCGAGTGTGACCATTGATGAAGGTAATGAAGTAAGAATAGCTTCCTAGTGCACTAACTCTTAGTGGACCGTACACAGCCATATGGATCAAATTCAAAGGACTTGTGCTTCACTCCAATTGTCCTCCAAAAGGAGCCTTGGTCATTTTTTTCTTCAAACAAGATTCACAACTTGGAAGTTCCTTAATGCCACTAACATTTAGTGCTTTGAGAGCTTCTATCTTGTTTATCCCATTTTTAGAGATATGCCCAAGTCTAGCATACCATAAAATGGAATTTTCTTGGGCGTCTAATTTTCTTTTACTAGATTGAATGTGCATTAATAATTTTTGAGAATCTAATATGTACAATTCATTATTCAATTTATCTTGAACAATTAAAGAACTATTCCTTAATGTCTTCAATTTTCCATTAGATATAAAGAAATCATATCCTTCATTATCCAAAATGGGAATTGAAATTATATTCTTTATAAGATTTGATACATAGAAACAAGGATCAAGTACAAGCATAAAATCTCCCAAGTCCAACATGATTGTAGCAACTCTTGCTCTATTTCCAAGGCGGAGGATTCATATCCTCTTCATTAAGACTCTTTTTTCTTTCAAACCCCTATAATGAATTATAAAGGTGAGAACTACATACAGTATCAAATGCCATGAAGAAGAATTAGTCATTAAATGCACTGTAACCATGTACATACCCTTCTCAAAAGTTGCAAGATAAGCTTTGCAATTTCTTCTCCAATGCCTTTTTTTGCCACAATGGAAACATAAAACATCAGTTTTAGCCTTTTTCTTCTTCTTAACTCCCCCTAAACCTTTCAATGGTTGCTTCCCTTTCAATGAAGAATTTTACTTCTTCTTGCTCTCTTTCCTAGTACCTTTTAGGCCTTCGGACTTGGAAAAGAATACAAGCATAAGAGGCTTTTTCTTTTTCATAGTCCCCTTAGCGGTAACCAACATGTTCACTAATTCATTAATCGTAACCTCATTCTTGGACATATTAAAGTTCATAATGAATTGATCGAACGAACTTAGCAATAACTGTAGGATCAAATCTACATAGGATCATTGTCCATGATCACATCAAGTTTTCCAAGTTTTTCAATGAATCTAATCATTTTAAACTTGTGATCATGGACACTTATGCCCTTAGTCATTCTACTTCTAAAGAGCTCCCTAGACAAAATGAATTATTCGTGTCTAGTTTAAACACCATATAACTTTTATAGGTGTGCATAGATCACACTTGTATGTTTCATATGCTCATGAGATTTTTACAACTTATTAGACATAATTGCCATTATATGACATCTTATTTGTAGATCATTATCTACAAACTTCATGAAAAATTCACAAGTCTCATTGGTGGCATCATTGCCAATATTTTTGGCGGACTTTGATCAGGTATATAAGTCCTCCTTTCGGATTCAAACACTATTTTGAGGTTTCTCAAGCAATCACAAAAATTGGGCCAAGTTAGTAGGTTTCCAAAATATTTGTGAGTTAATTCTTAATCATGTTAAGTATGAAAATTTCACAAATCTATAAACGGCGATAAAAGAGAATATAAGCATATGATGGAAAATTGATATTTTGAAAACACATTTATGATCTTTCAAGCATGATTTTCTCTCACTGTTTAATCAAATCCTTTATCTCTAGAAGAATTTGTGAAATCATATTTCTTAGTGAGAATCTAGACTCCCAAGACTTGTAAGTGAACCCTTCTGACTAAGTGCCATCCACAAACAATCTAATAAGCAACACTTGTTAATTGCATCATATACAACTCTTGATATATTTTACCTCATTTTCTATGTAGACCCTTGATATGTGCGACATGTACATTACAAAGTGTTAAGTCAAACCTATTAATCAAACTTCAATTCAAGACCACTCCACAACATCCCCCATGACTGCGTGCCAATGTATGGCAAGCCTCAAATAAAAAAAAAAATACATTGTATGCTAAGTATATGCTCACATCTTTTCTCCTAAGTGTGAACCCCGTGACCGAGTGCTATCACTCAAATTTGGTAGCATCATCATGGCATATACTATTGGTAGAAGGTATAGATTAATTAAAACTCTTTTTTCATTTAGATCCATTTTGACTTAATATTTGAAAACACTTAGACATTCTAACTGGGGGAATTCTAAACTTGCTTGCCAAGATCTAACCAATTTTATCTTCTTATTTCGATTTTCTATATCCTAATCCATGCATTACATATATCAATAGGATACGAAAAGAATAGATAAGTAAATGCACCTAATATGCTCTAAGGGAAGGATGACCATGAGCCTAACCAAGTGACACAATTAGAGCTATGAGTGCATCATTCGGTTGATTTTAAGTGGGTTGATTAAACAAAACTATTACATGAGTATATCCCTATATATTTATAGGTCTTCAAGTCTCCATGGATCTTCTTTGCTCATTGAAACTTTTATAAGAGAAAGATAACCTCACTCGTAGTTATTTTTACTCTTATAACTTTTACAAGATAGAACAAGACATATGCAAGCCTCATTTAATATAACTCATTTCAACAACTTGAAATTAATAAAATCAATATTAGAAGGCTCATGATCATCCCTATTTATTCATCATTCATTTAAAATTTAAATGAACAATAAATAAATCAAGAATTGACATTAAATTCCAACAATTAAATGCTTATCATAGAAACAGTTAATTGGCTAAGTAAAAACAAGCATAACATTTATGCATCCTATTTTTGCAACAATTGGAGAATAACTTTAATAAGATTTAACAAGTGTAAAAAATGTCAAACATAGTTTTGAGGACTTGTATAACACTTGTGCATCTATTATGTGTAAAATAATACACTTTTGATCACAAAAAAGAGCCAAAATTAAGCTAAAAAACTGCTTAAACTAAGAAAATACCACTACTAGCCCATGCTAGGTGTGCTACCATGCAGCTGGCATGCACATGATGTACCTACTACTGGCCAACGCCTGGCCAGGTTGGGCGCTATGCTTGGTCACATGGTCTTGGCAAATTTAGCTCTATTTTGCTCAACCTTTTGTGCACCAAACTTTTAGAACAACTTTTAAACATCATTTCCACATAATATAGATGCAATTTCAAATCTAAAGTAGTTTTCAAATCTGAGAAAACAAGAGCTCAAAATGCTTCCAAAATCAAATCAAAGTGAGAATCACATTCTTCCAAAAATTTCCAATTATATCCAATCTAATTGGATAAGAAATTACCAAAACAACTTAAGGTCAAACAAAATATGTTATATCAACATATAACATAAACCAATGCAAAATCAATATTTAACATTAGCTAATCATGAATCAAATTATACTAACAAATGAATTAACACTTAAAACACATAATAGCATAACATCGATTTAACATCAAAGGAGCCACAAGCATTATCATACAAACACTCTAATCTACGATTTAGATCAATTGTTTGAAAGTTGAGATCAATTTATCACATGAATCCATATAAAGAGAAATCAAAACATAGCATGAAATTAAGCTCCGATACCACTTGAAAGAGGTGTAATGCTAAGGATCCAATTAGATCAAAATGAGGCCAGTATGGCACTAGGATCTAATATCAAAACTTCAAAACATGAAAGTAACTAGTCCCTACATGCTAATCAAAGATCTAATCATGCCTATGATTAAGATTTAGCTAGAGGATTACCTTGAAGATCAAATCCAAGCAGAATCAAGTAAACAATTCACTAATTATAGAATTTGTCTGCCAGTAGCACAGCAAGAAGATTGCAACGATCACCTAATCAAATCACCTCTAAAAATTTTGAAAAAATATCTGGAGATGTATCCACTTCTAGTTAAAATTTTAGATTAATTGACCTTTTGGAATGTCCTGGAGAAAATAAAAAATTCATACCTCATGTAGATGAATCTCCAAATATTGAGAAAGTCACACGTCTTGCCTCTATTGAAAAAGCCCACATACCAATGAGATCTTCCTAGATCTCTAGTTTTTAGTTCAAATAAAATCAGAGATCTGGTGATGATGGAAGCTGAATTTGAGTAGGAAGATGAAGAAAGAAGCTTAGCCTTCAACACATGAAATTATAGCTTGCAAATATTTTGGAGGGAAATGAAGAATCTAATTCTTCGCACCAAATGTGAGACCAAGATGGCATCACATAATGCATAAGGGGGTGGCCTAGTGGGGTTGCTTTGGTGGCAAAATTTGAATCTAAATCATACTTGAATTTCATTTGCATCTTAAATACATTTGGAATCTCATTTCAAATTAATTAAGATACTATCTCAAATCTCATTTAAGTCTTCCCTCCAAAATTCATTCTTCCTTAATTAATCAAATTAAACTCTATAATTTAATTAATTATCCTTTAACTTAACTCTTTAAGTCAAACTAGCTTAACTCCTTAAGCTAAATTTGTTAACTTAACTCTTTAAGTTAACTTGACCAATTGATGGTCATGTTGGCACCAAATAATTAACTCATTAATTATTAGTCTAATTTAACTTTTAAATTAATTAATTAATTTAATACTTAAATCAATCAAGCCAAAATTGACCCGCAAAGTTGGCCCCAATAATCGATCTACTAAGAGACACCATTTTCTCACACACCTTAGAAAATTCTCTCCATTAATTAGGAAGCTAATTGGATTTTGTATGTGACCCCATAGGTTCTACCATTTATCAGATATGGGCTCACAACTCCTTGTGACTTTCGAGTATCTTATATTCATTCTAGTTTAAAACTCCTTTTAAACTTGTCGACTCAATTTAATTAATCTCATTAATTGATAAGTATCCAATCTCCATGGTAGATGTCCAAACGCAAGCTCATAGAGCCCAACTAATTAGCCAAAATGAATATTCTAGAGAACCATCATCGCTCTACACGTGCCATGCAAATACATTCCTTCACTCTCCTATCTCCCAAAAGTAGCCTAGGGCAAGATATTTATTAGCTCTCTATTAGCCTCGATATTATATCTCTATTATCAATGTTCGATCCCTGTTGTGTGACCTCATCTTTGGAAAGCTCTTTTTTCAAATTGTCACACCACTTTACGCAAGGATTTCTGTGAGCTGATCATCATAGAACACATAGGAGATGTACTTGTCTTTCACAACAGCGAGGAGTTGAATTCCATCTTGGATCTCACAAACCTCTATGCCAAGTAGCTCATACTTAATCTTAATTTGAAAAACCTACTATGTGGTTAAGGAAGAGTCAAAGCATGACAACCAGGCACATGGTTACCATAGATCTACAAGTCAAAGGACTAATAATATGCATTAGTATATGTAGGAGAACTACCCACTACCAACTTGCCACTATGGCTATCTAGTGAATTCTCCAGTGGGTCTTCAGTGATTTGTTCTCTAATGAGCATCCAATAACATACACTCGTATCTCATAAGTTGCTCATGGAACAGAGCAATCTCCAACCTTTAGATTTATGCATCGTTAGTGCAAGTCTATCTAGATCTTAGATACCCTATCTCATAAGATCCTATGACTTGAAAGTTTTAAGAACACAACCATGTGAGACTTATTCTATGATCACCAAACCAAATCTCACAATCATAGATAATCTAAGGGTTTTATCCAAATTCATGTGAAGTGAAACAAAGCATAAGATGAAGATGGCCATATCAAAAATATCATTTAATCAAGTTGTACCACAAGTAAAATAGTTTACAAGGCCAATCTCATTGGCTTGTGGGGAGTTATTCCAATAATCTCTTGCTTGCCTTAAAACCAATGCCCTATGGCCTTAAAGACCTATCTTCATAGATGCCCTCTAAAGACCAATGGCTTTTAGGGATTAATACAGTAGCTCTGATGTATTCTCTTCTAAGGTAACTTTTATCCACTAAGTTGTCACCTCTATCAATTGATATCATATATCAAATAATAATACATACAATGTGTTTGGATTACTAATGAGATTGTGGCTCAAGTACTAAATTATCTTCCAAAGATAATCGCAGACTCATGCACGCTAAGCACTATATCCAACTCTTGGATAAAGTTTTTATCCAAAAACCTTCCTTTATGGTTTCCAAAACCATAAAGAATTTTACCTTAGTAGTTATCTAGGCCATAGTATCTAGTTGGAACTTTTCCAACACACTATGTCACCATTAAGGAAAAAATGTATCCAAAAATGGATGTTAGGTTATCTACATTGGATTAGAAATTAATATCCCAAAACTCTATGAGTTTCAATTCTTCATTGTCGTATACCAAAAATAAGTTTTTGGTTCTTCTCAAGCACTTTAGGATTGTTTTCATGGCTAACCAGTAACTCTCACTAGGATTAGATTGAAACCTACTTGTGTTGCTTAGTGAGTGTGCCACATTAGATCTTCTACATTGAACGGCATACAATTATGCTCCATGTAGTGGATGGATTAGGTATGTGGGACATTTTGTGTCTCTCATTAACAGTATAAGGGGCCATAGACTTAGAGAGACGAAGATCACATCACAAAAGGAGAAATTCCCTCTTGGATTCTTCCATACTAAACCTCTTTAGTATCTTTCTCAATGTATGGGATTTGGGAAAGCCCCAACACCCTCCCTGATCTATCTCTATGGATATGTATTCCCAATACGTAGGATGAGTTTCCTAAGTCTATTATGGAGAATTGTGTAGATAACGTTTCTTTAATACACTATAACATTCCTACCTTATTCCTCATGAAAAATATGTCATCAACATAAAGTATAATAAAATTAAATTACTCCTACTAGCCATTTTGTACACACAAGGTTTATACACCTTTTTATTAAAGCCAAAAAATTTGACTATCTTATCAGAAATGTATGTTCCAAGTTCAGGATGCCAACTAGAGTTTATAAATAGATGTTTGGAGTTTGCAAACCTTTTGCACACTCTATTTGGATGTAAAACCTTATGATTGCTCCATATAAATTTCTTCTTCAATGTCACCATTGAGGAAAGAGATTTTCACATTTATTTGTCATATCTCATAGTCATAATACGTAGTTATGGCACGTAGAATTTGAATGGATTTAAGTTTAGCAATTAATGAAAAGGTTTCCTCAAAATTGATACTGGGTCTTTGAGTGTAACTCTTTTCCACTAGTCGTGCCTTAAAATTTACCACTTCTCTATCTACCCTAAGCTTTTGCTTGTGGATCCACTAGAAACCAACAAAAACTATTCCCTTTTGTGGATCATCTAAAGTCCATACTTTGTTTGAGTACGTGGAGTTCATTTTGGATCTCATGGCTTCAAGCTAATGTGCTGAGTCTATGTCCAACATAGCTTCTTTATAAGTTTTCAAATCTCTATCCGATTGACCCATCTCGTGAAGAAGTCCGAACTCTTCTTGTTACTTATTAATCCGATTTGACCTTCTTAGAGGTTGTGTGTAAGGCTCTATGATATTTATTTATTTCTACAGCTTGTGGAATTTATTGATCATCTTGAACTTCACCAAGTTTAATTACAAGTAGAAAGGTTCTCAATGTCACTAACATTTAGTGCTTTGAGAGCTTCTAACTTGTTCATCCTAGTTTTTAGAGATATGGCCAAGTCTTGTATGCCACATCATGGCATTATCTTGGATATTTAATTTCCTACTTAGTTGAGAGTGCATTAGTGATGGTTAAGAATCCAATATGTATGATCCTTTGTTAATTGTACCATAAGCAACTAAAGAACTCATTCTTTAATGCCTTCAATCTCCCATTTGATGTAGAAGGATCAAATCCTTCGTTGTCTAAAAATGAGAATTGAAATAATGTTCTTAACAATATATGGTATTATATGATAAAGGTCCAATACAAGTGTGGAGTTCTCTAAGTCTAACTTATTGTTTACCTTGGGCATTGGACACAATTCTTAATCCTTAGCCAAAGTGGTAGATTGTATCCACATCCCTTAGTTCTATTCTTCTTTCTATTCTTTTGTAACAACTTACAAAAAAACGAACCACATGCGATATCATATATTCATGAGGAAGAATTCATCCTAAATACACCTTAATAAAGTACATGGACTTCTTACAGGTTGCAAGGTATTCCTTGCAATAGTGCTTCCAATGGCGTATTTTGCCCAAGTAGAAATAAATAATTTTGACTATTTCTTCTATAATCTTTTTGACTCCTTCGAATACCTTAGATAGTTGTATTCCCTTCAAGGAAGAACATTTCTTCCTTTTACCTCCCTTTCTAGCATCCCTTGGACCCATAAACTTAGAGGAGGAAACAAGTGTTAAAGGTTTGCCTTTACCATAGTAGTCTCCTTCTGGATCAACACTTTGATCAATAAAACTCAATGAGGATATAAGGATCAAATTCTTATATAGATCATTGTCAATCACTATGTCCAAATTAAAAAGCTTTTCCAAGCCTAATCATCTTTAGAACATAGTCAATGACACACCTTCCCATTCATCATAGCTGGAAAAATCTCATTTGACAACATGAACTTCTCATACCTTGTTTGCTTTACAACTCTTTGTAAACTCTAACCAAGGTACAATTCATGTGATCTTGAGACTTTTAAAGTTTGTAGATGCCATCATGAGACTAAGGGATAGGATGATCGTAAGCCCAATTCATGAACTTTTCACGTGTCTTTAGATTTACATTAATCCCAAAGGGATTAGAAGTACCATGATATAGGACCTATATCTACTTGTAGGAATCTAGAATGATTTTTTAGGTTAAGTTAATCATGGAAGTTTGGCCTAGTTGGTTTATTGGTTTCCAAAATAACATTGAGTGGAATTTGAACCATTCTTGAGATTTCACAAATCCTCAAAGGCAAAAAAAAAAAATATGAGCATGTGACTGAATTTGATATTATAACATGTTCATGATCTTTCAAGCATATTTTTCTCCCACTATTTTTATCAAATCCTTCACCCCCCAAGAAGAATTTAGGAAATCATATTTTCTAGTAAGAATCAAGATCCCAATGACTTGCCAATTGATCTCAGTAACTGAGTGACATCCATGTGTAACCAAGGGGTAAGCAACTTTTGCTAATTGCATCTTATGCAACAGTTGATATATTTTACCTCATTTTTCATATAGACCTATGTGATTATGTGCCATCTATATGACTAAGTGTTAAATCTAACCCACCAATCAAACTTTATCTCAAGATGGCCTCATGACATCCCCTGTGACTGAGTGCCAATACGTGAGGGTTCCCAAGTCAAAGGTGCATTTTATGCTAAGTGTATGCTCATAGCTTTCCTTCTAAGTATTACCCTCATGATCGAGTGCCATTGCATAAAATCAGTAGCATCATCATGGCATACACTATTGGTGAAAGGCTTGGATTAATTAAAACTCTTTTAATTTGTATCCATTTTGACTTAATATTTGAAAATACTTAGACATTCTAAGTAGAGGATTTTTGTTTGTGAAAATCTCATCATTTTATCTTCTTATTTAGATTCTCTATATCTTAATCATGTATCTCATACATCAATAGGATATAGAAAACGTAAATAAGTAAATAGTCTAGCATACGCCTAGGGTGTGATGACCATAAGACTAACTAAGTGATGCACTTAGAGCCATGGTACGGCACTT
>JACGDI010003568.1:1343821-1361744 GCA_014898725.1 Jacaranda copaia | reverse complement strand
CATAACACTTATGCCATAAGTTGGAGATCAACTTTGACAAGTTTTAAAAAGCAACAAAAATAGTCAAACATCATTTTAAGGACTTGCACAACATTTATGTATCCATAACATATGATTTAACATCACTTTTAGCTACTTAAGGAGTCAAACAAATGGCTCAAAACCTGCCCAACCCTCAATTGGTGGCTACTGGCTAAGCTAGGTGCACCATTGGGTAGCCATTGCCCTGGTTGTTTGCTCAAAGCTAGCCAGCAGCCCCTATTTTAGGGTCAAAGGCAAGTCAAGCTGATTTGTAGCTCAACTTTATAGAACACATTCTAAATATTAAATCACACATTATGGACCAATTTCTAGATCTCAAGTTCATTTTAAAATTGAAAATTAAAGTTCTCAAAATTAATCAAGTCAAATTTAACTCTCAAAGTTGGTCCCGATAATCGATCTACTAGGAGACACCATTTTCTAACACACTTTAGAAAATTCTTTCCATTAATTAGGAAGCTAATTAGATTTTGTATGTGACCCAATAGATTCTACCATTCATTGGACATGGGCTCACAACTCCTTGTGGCTTTTGAATATCTTATATTCATTCTAGTTTAAAAGTCTTTTTAAACTAGTTGACTTAATTCAATTAATCTCATTAATTGATGAGTATCTAATCTCCATGGTCGATGTCCAACCCTAATCCTATGGAGCCCAACTAATTGGCTGACATGAATATTCTGAAAAATCATCATCACTCTATGCGTGCCATGCAAATACGGTCCTTCCGTCTCCTATTCCTAAAAGAGGCCTAGGGTAAGATATTTGCCGGTTCCTTAATAATCTCGATACTATATCTCTATTCTCAATGTTCAATCCTTATTGTGTGACCTCATCTTTAGAAAACTCCTTTTCCAAATTATCACACCACTTTGCTCAAGGATTTCTAAAAATCAATCATCATAGAACACATAGAAGTTGTACTCGTCCTTCACAACAATGAGGAGTCGAATTTCATATTAGATCTCACAAACCTCCATGCCAAGTAGCTCGTACCCAATCTTAATCCTAAAGATCCCCTAAGTGGTTAAGGATGAGTCAAAGTATAAGGATCAAACACAGGGTTACCATGGATCTTCAAGTCAAAGGATTAATAATATGCGCTATCATAAGTGGGAGAACTACCCACTACCAACTTGCCACTATGGCTATTTGGTGGATTCTTCAGTGGGTCTTTAATGCTTTGTTCTCTAACAAGCACCCATTAACAGGCACCCATATCTTATACAGTTGCTCATGGAATGGAGCAATCTCTAACCCTTAGATTTATGCATCATTAGTGCAAGTCTATCCAGATCTTAAATGTCCCATCTCAGAAGATCTTATGACTTGGAAGTTTTAAAATCACGATCAAGAGAGACTTATTCCATGCTCACCAAACTAAGTCCCACAGTCATAGGTAATCTAAGCGCTTTATCTAAATGCACATAAAGTGAAATAAAGAACAAGATGAACATGACCATATCAAGAATATCATTCAATCAAAATTGTACCACAAGTGAAATAGTTTACAAAGCCAATCTCATTGGCTTGCAGGGTACTATTCCAACATCAAAAATATTTATAAACTAAAATCTAACTTAGATTACACTAATCCAAGGATCTAAATCATGACGGTATAATGGATGAAGGTACGTGTAGTGCTAAAATACAAATATTTTCAAAAAAAAACTAAATAAACTAGACCACACATAGCTACAAGGAACTGGACATGCATAAGATTCAAATTGGAAAAATGGAAATACTTTGGTGAAACTAGAATATTCAAGGAGCAAGAAAGACTTTCTTCAACTATTGAAGAAGCTTCTCAATAGCGCAGCAAATTCACCACCAGTTTTCCCAAGTTAGACTCTTTTTTTTTAGCTGTAATTTTTAATAAAATATCTCAACTCCTTGAGGATTCTGTAATCCAAAAATTAGCCCAATCAAAACACTAAAAGGTCCCCAAAACTCACTAAAAATGGCTACCAGAAACTGCCTCAACAAGAGCAATAATAACCCAAATATTTTGCCTTTAACAAAATAGTCCAAGCACCAAAGCAAAGATCTTTTATTTACAACATGGCTGGAGTCATTTGCAAAGAATTTAGGAGAAAAGGCTAAGAAATATGAAGGTGGAAGATGAAGAAGGTTGGAGAGAATAATGATGATGCTAATAAATTAGATGCGCAATACTTTAGTTTGTTAGGAGAATAATCATACCTTGCTTCCATACACCAAATGGCAGCCTACTCTCATCCTATATCAATATATAGGAGCAGGATGGTGTGTGGTCACACACCATCCTTAAACAAAGGGTGCCAAGTGTCCATGCCAAGGTGGCCACTAACATTTAGACAGTAGTTCTACTGTATTTTCTTCTGAGGCAACTGTATCCACTCAGTTGTCACTTCTATCAATTGATATCATATACCAAATGAGCATTTACCATGTTTAGATCAATTATGAGATCTTGGCTCAAGTACTAAATTATTTTCTAAAGATAATTTTAGGCTAATGCACGCTAGCCACTATATCCAACTATTAGATGAATTTTTATCCAAACACTTTTCTTTATGGTTTCTAAAACCACAAATTATTTCACCTTAGTGTTTATCTCAGTTGTGGTTTCTTGTTAGAGCTCTTCTAACTCACCATGCTGCCATTAAGGCAAAATATAAATCTAAAAGTGAATTTTAGGTCATCTACATCATATTGAAAACTAGAATCCAAAAACTTCATGAGTTTCAATTCTCTATTGCAATATACCAAAAACAAGTCCTTCATCCTTCTCAAGTACTTAAAGATCATTTTCACGGCCATCTGGTAACTTTCATTGTGATTAAATTGGAACCTACTTATAATGCTTAGCGAGTGTGCCATATCTGATCTTGTACATTGAACGACATGCAATATGCTTTCTATAGTGGATGCATAAGGTATGTGGGACATTCTCTGTCTCTTGTTGTCAGTCTAAGGAGCCATAGACTTGGAGAGATGAAGACCATGTTCGAAATGAAGGAGTCCCTTCTTAGATTCTTCCATGCTAAACTATTTTAGTATCTTGTCAATGAATGGGGTTTGGAAAAGCCCCAACATCCTCTTGGATCTATCTTTATAGATACGTATTCTCAATACATATGATACTTTTCCCAAATCCTTAATGGAGAATTGTGTAGTCAACCACACTTTACTATTCTCCAATATTTCTTTCTCATTCTTACTGAAAAGAATGTCATCGATAAAAGCACAATAAACTATATATTACTCCCACTAGCCTTTTGCACACACATAGTTCATATCTATTTTTAACAAAGCTAAACAATTTAACTTTCTAATCAAAATGTATGTTCTAAGTTTGGGACATCTATTTGAGTCCATAAATAGATCTCTGGAGTCTACAAACCTTTTGCTCACTTCTTTTAGATGTAAAACCTTCTGGTTGCTACATATAAATTCTTCTTCAATATCTCTACTGAGGAAAGTGGTTTACAAATCTATTTACCATGTCTCATAGTCAAAATATGTGACCATGGCAAGTAAAATCCGAATAGACTTAAGCATTACAATTGATGGAAAGGTTTTCTTAAAATCAATATCAGGTTTTTAAATGTAACCTTTTGCTACTAATCGCACCTTAAAGGTCATCACCTCACCATAGACTCCTAGCATTCACTTATAGATCCACTTACAACCAATAGGAACTATTCCCTCTAATAGATCTAGCAAAGTTTATACTTTGTTGGAGTGTATAAAGTCTATTTCAAATTTTATGGCACCTAGCTAATGTCCCAAGTCTATGTCTAACATAGCTTTCGCATAGGTCTTTGGATTGCTATCCCATTAGCTAGTCTTATGAAGAAATTTGAATATTTTGAGTTACTTCTTGATTTGGTTCGGCCTTCTTTATGTGTAAGGCTCTTTGATATTTATTTACTCTTTGTAAATTTGCCGCCGTCATTAAGGCATATCCTCAAAATAGATATAGGCACATTGGAGAAGCCAATCATGGAACATACTATGTCTAACAAGGTATGGTTTCCCTTCTCGGCTACTTCATTATGTTGGGGTGTGCTAGTTGGAGTCCATTGAAAAAGAATTCCATTCTTTTTTAGATAATTAAAGAATTCTATACTTAAGTATTCTACCCCTCGATCTGATCAAAGAGCTTTAATACTCAGTCCCTTTTGCTTTTCTACTTCATTCTTATACACTTTAAACTTTTCAAAAGTTTCAAACTTGTATTTTATACGATACACATGTTCGTACAGACTATAATCATTAGTGAAAGTGATGAATTAAGAATAGTCTCCTCTCCCTCTAACTCTTAGTAGTCCATAAACATCCATATGGATCAAATCTAAAGGATTTTTGGAGTGCTCCATTTGTCCCACAAAATGAGCCTTGGTTATTTATTCCTTCAAATAAGGTTCACAATTAGAAATGTCATCTATGCCACTAACTTTTAGTGCTTTGAGAGCTTTCATCTTGTTCATTCTATTTTCAGAGATATGCCCAACTCTTGCATGCCATAACATGGCATCTTCTTGGATATCTAATTTTCTTACTTTGTTAAAAGTGCATAAGTGATGGTTGAGAATCCAAAAATTATATAATCCTTCATTAAGTGTCCCATAAGCAACTAAATAACCAATTCTTTAATGCCTTCAATCTTTCATAGAAGGATCAAATTCTTCACTATCCAAAATGGGAATTGAAATATTGTTCTAACAATATATGGTACATTATAGCAAAGGTTGAATACAATTATGGAGTTCCCTAAGTCTAACTTATTAAACACCTTCAGCTTAGGTCATAACTTTTGCTTCTTTGCCAAGGCACTGGACCATATTCCCATCACTTAGTTTTATTTTTCTTTCTATTCTTTGTAACAACAAAGAAAAGAATCACATGTGATATCATATTTCCATAAGGAAGAATTTATCTGAAAATGCACTTCAATAAAGTACATACCCTTCTCAAGGGTTGCAAGGTATTCCTTGCAATACCACTTCCAATGGCCTATCTTGTTAAAGTAGAAACAAATAATATCAATTATATCCTCTATGATTTTCTTAGCTTTCCAGATATCTTTAACAGTTATTTTCCCATGGAGAAAAAACATTTTTTTTCTTTTACCTCTCTCTCTCTAGTTCCCATAGGGTCCATAGACTAGGAGAAGGAAACAAGTATCAAAGGTTTGCCTATGTCATGGTAGTGTCTTTCTAAATCAAAGCTTTGATCAATGAAACTTGGTGAAGATGTAAGGATCAAATCTTTATGAGGATCATTACCCATCACTACGTCCAAGTTGAAAGCTTCTTCAAGCTTAATCATCTTGAGACCATAGTCGATAGCATATGCCTTCACAATCATCCTAGGTTGAAAAATCTCCTTTGACAACATAAACTTCTCATACCCTGTTTACTTTACAACTCTTGTAAACTTTAACCAAGGTACAATTCATATGTCCTTGAGATTTTTTAAAGCTTGTAGATGTCATCATGAGACTAATGGATAAAATAATCCTAAACCTAATTTGTGAACTTTTCACACGTCTCTTGTTTTACATGAATCCCAAAGAGATTAGGAGTACCATAATATAGGACATATATATGCTTCTAGGAATCTAAAATGATTTTTCAGGTCAAGTCATTCGTAGAAGTTTGGCCTAGTTGATTTATTAGTTTCCAAAATAACGTTGAGTGGAATTATTAGCCATTCTTGAGATTTCATAAATCCTCAAAAGTGAAAAAAGAATATAAGCATGTGCTTGAATATTGATATTGAAAATATGTTCATGGATTTTCAAGCATGTTTTTCTCCCATTATTTTATCAAATTCTTCACCCCCTAGAAGAATTCTGGAAATCTTATTTTATAGTGAGAATTAAGACCCCAAGGGCTTGCAAGTAGACCCCTGTGATCGAGTACTATCCACAAGCAATCGAATGGTAAGCAACTTTTGCAAATTGCATCTCATGCAACTCTTTATGTATTTTACTTCACTTTTTATATAGACTCATATACCCATGTGCCATCTATGCTCCTAAATGTTAAGTCCAACCTACCAATCAATCTTTGATTCAAGACGGCCTCATGACATCCCTTGTGATCGAGTGCCAATGTGTGAGGATTCTTAAGTCAAAGGTGCATCTCATGCTAAGTGTATACTCTCGACTTTCTTCTTAAGTGTGGCCCCCATGACTGAGTGCCATCACAAAAAAATAGTAGCATCGTTATAGCATACACTATTGGTGGAAGGCTTGAATTAATTAAAACGTTTTTAATTTTTGTCCATTGTGACTTCATATTTGAAAGCACTCAGACATTTTGAGTTGAGGGTTTTACTTGCAAAAATCTCATCATTTTTATCTTCTTATTTAGTTTCTCTATATCCTAAATATGCATATCATGCATCAATAGGATATGGAAAGCATAACTAAGTAAATAGCCTAGCATGCTTCTAAGGTGGGATGACCATGAACCTAACCAAGTGATGCACTTGGAGCTATAGGTGCATCACTTGGTAGATTTGAAATGGGTTGGTTAGCTTAGCTATTACATGAGTGTATCATTTACATTTATAGGTCTTCAAGCCTGTATGAATATTTTTCACTCCTTGCAACTATTACAAGAGAAAGAAAGCCTCACTCCTAGTGATTCTATTATCATTACTTTTATAAGGTTGAACAAGAGGCATGGAAGCCCCCATTAATTAAAACCCATTTCAACAACTTGAAACAAATAAAACTAATTTTAATAGTTTGTAATCATACCCATTCATTCATCATCCATTCAACAATTAAATAAACAATAAATAAATCAAGAATTGCTCCTTAACCATTGAAGAAGCTTCTCACTGGCGCAGCAAATTAACCACTAGTTTTCCCAAGTTAGACTCCTCCATTTTGGCTAAACGTTTTGCTGGGATGTCTCAACTCCTTTAGGATTCTATAGTCCAAAAATCAGCCCAATCAAAATACTAGAAGGTCCCCCAAAACTCACCTAAAGAGACTACTAGAAACTGCTTCAACAAGAGCAATAGCAACCCAAACGTCTTGCCTCCAATGAAATAGTCTACACACCAAAGCAAAAACTTATTCTGTACAACATGGGTGGAGATATTTGCTAAGAATTTAGGATAGAAGGCTAGGAAATAAGTTGGTGGAAGATGAAGGAGATTGGAGAGAATAATGGGGACGCTAAAAAATTATTTGCCCACTACTCTAGTTTGTTGGGAGAATAATCACACCTTGCTTGCATACACCAAGTGATAGTCCACTCTCATCCTATATCTATATATAGGAGTGGGATGGTGTGTGGTCACACATCATCCTCAAAGAGAGGGTGCTAAGTGTCCAAGCCAAGGTGGCCACTAACATTTAGTTGTTAGTGAATAAGAATATTAATTGAAGCATATATTTCGTCTTATGAAATGTCCTCCAATTAAATTTCAATTCTATCTTAAATGAACTCTTCATTTAATTATTTTCTCCAAAAAAAACTCTCCAACTTAATTACATTAAACACTTTAATTTAATTAATAACGTTTTGACTTAACTCTTAAGTCAAAGTGCCTAACTTTTTAAGCTAGTCAAAATTGATTTAACTCTTAAATCAACTTGACCAATTGAGAGTCATGTGACATTAATTAATTAATTCTTAATCAATTGATCTTAATTTAACTCTTAAATTAATTTTATCAATTTAATATTTAAATTGATCAAATCAAAATGACTACAATTTCACCTTCTCCAAAATCGGTCATGAATTTTCTAACTCTTAGAAAATTCTCCTTTTTTCAATAGGACATGCTATTGGCTTTTATGCATGACCCATTAGGTTCTACCATTCATTGGACTTAGACTCACAACTCCTTTGTGACTTATTGAATTCCAATATTCACATTAGCTAAGACTCCTTTAAACTAAGCATTTCAATAAATTTCATTAATTGAAGAGTACCCAACTCCATGGTCGATGTCCAACCTCAAGCACATAGAGTCCAACTAATTAGCCAAAATGAATGCTCTTGAAAAACCATTCTAGCATTATATATACCATGCAAATACAATCCCTCAATCTCCTATCTCCCGAAAGAGGCATGGGGCAAGACATTTGTCAGCTCGCCAATAGCCTCAATACTATACTTCTATTCTCAATGTTTGATTCCCTTTGTGACCTTACCTTTGGAAACACCTTTCCAAACTATCACATTACCTTGTACAAAAATTTCTTGGAATCGAACATTATAGAACACATAGGAGGTGCACTTGCCCTTAACAAAGACGATGAGTCTAATTCCATCTTGGATCTCACAAACCTCCATGCTAAGTAGATCATACCCAATCTTAACCCAAATAGCCAATTAAGTGACTAAGGAAGAGTCAAAGTATGAAGACCGAACACAAGGTTACCACGGATCCTCAAGTTAAAGAACTAATAATATGCACTAGTATAAGCTAGAGAAGTTGCCACTACCGACTTGCCACTATAGCTATCTAATTGATTCTCTGGTCGAGTCTTCAGTATTTTGTTCTCTAACAAACACCCATTAACATGTATTCATATCTCATATGGAATTTCTCATGGAACGAAGCGACATCTAACTCTTGGATTTATGTATCATTAGTGCAAGTTTATTAAGATCTTAGATGCCCTCTCTCGTAAGATCCTAGGACTAGGAAGAATTAAGATCACAACTATACAAGACTTATTCCATGATTGCCACCTAGTGCGTGACCAAGTCCCATGGTCTTGTGTCATCTTAGGGATTAATCCAAATGCAAGTAAAGAAAATAAGAACATAAGATAAAGATGGCCATTTAATGAATATCATTCAATCAAGATTGTCTTAAAAAGACATAGTTTACTAAGCTAATCTAATAGGCTTGTGGGGCACTACTCCAATAATAGATTATGGTCAGATTGTTACCTCTCAAGCAAAATCCAACCAAAACTTGAAGTTATGCCTCTATTCTCGAAAGCAAACTACTTCGAGTGCAATAAGGTGTGATCAACTTTTGATTGGGCAAATTATCTCAAATTCAAGCCAAATTCTAATTCTACTGCAAATGAACATTTCATTTGAAATCTCCCTCCAAAATTAATTCTTCATTTTAATTAAATTGAACACTTTAATTTAAGTAAACTTTGGCTTAACCTTTAAGTTAACTAACTTAACTATTTCAGATAGTTTTGTTAACTCAACACTTTAAGTTAACTTAACCAATTGATAGTCGTGTAACGCCAAATTAAATTAACACTTAATTTAGTTGGTCTTAATTTGACTCTTTAAATTAATTAGATCAATTTAACAATTAATTTGATCAAGCTGAGATGACTAAAAATTGCATTAATTGATTCTCTCAATGTTTGGCCACCTTGGAATTCTTCTAGCACTTAGAAAATTTTCCTCAATATTTAGGATTGCCAATTAGCTTTTGTGTGTGACCCATTAGGTTTTACTGCTCAGTGAATATGGACTCACAATCTTCGTGACTTTAAAATATCATATATTCACATTAGTTTAAACTCTTTTAAACTAACTGACTCAATTCAATTAATCTCTATTAATTGACGAGTATTCAATCTCCATGGTTGATGTCCAACCTCAAGTCCATAGAGCCTTAAAATTGACCAAATGATGCTTTTTATGAACCATTCTAACTCTACGCGTACCATACAAATACAATCCTTCCATCTCTTACCTCTACGAAAGAGGCGGCACAATATTTTTTTGGCTCTTTTATAGCCTTAATACTATGCATCTATTCTTAATGTTAGATTCCAATTTGTGACCTTATCTTTAGAAAACATCTTTTCCAAATTGTTACATTGCTTTGGCCAAGGACTCTTTAGAATCGACCGTCATAAAATACATAAAAGATGTACTCGCTCTTCTGAAAAACAAGGAATCAGATCCTATCTTGGATTTCATAAACTTCTATGTCTAAGTAGCTCATGCCCAATCATCACCAAAACACCTATTAAGTGGCCAAAAGTGGAGTTAAAGCATAAGGACCTAAACACAAAGTTACAATGGATTCTTAGGTTAAAGGACTAACCATATGCACTAGCATAAGCTGGAGAATTAGCCACTACCAACTTGCCACTATGGCTATCTAGTGGATTCTCTAGGTGGGTCTCTAGTGTCTTGTTTTCTTACAAGCACATACTAACATAAACTCATATCACATACGATTTGCTCATAAAACAAAGCAATATCTAACCCTTGGGTTATCATCGTTAGTGCAAGTCTATCCAAATTTTAGATTCCTAATCTCGTAAGATTCTATAACTTAGGATATTTAAGATCACGACTATGCAAAACTTATTCCTTGATCACCACCTAGTGTGTGACCATGCTCTGTAGTCTTGTGTGATCTAAGAGCTTTAAGCATATTTTAATGAAGTAATGTAAACATATGATGAAGATGGCCATTTGTAAGAATTATCATTCAATCAAAATTTTATCACAAATGAAATAGCTTATATGCTAATTTTATTGGCTTGTAGGGCACTATTCTAGCAGAGGTAATGGGCTCGGTGGTCATTCTCTACCTATTTAGTGAATGTTTCATGTACCTGTTGATCAGCATCCTCGCCTATGATGCTTAATGGACGTTGGGTTAAGGCATGTGTCCATTTCTCAAAGTCAAGAACAATTTTTAGGTTATGTAGCCAATCATGGCAGTTCAGTCTAGTTAGTTTATTAGAATTCAATATGATGCTTAGTAGATTTTAAGCCATGTTTGAGATTTCACATATTTACAAAGGCAAAAAAGAGAATATAAACATGTGGTTGAATTTGATATTATAAAACATCTTACAAACTTTCAGGCAAGTTTTTCTCTTACTATGTTATCAAATTCCTCATCCCCTAAAGGAATTTGAGAAATTCTATTTCTTAGCAAGAATCAAGTTCCAGAAGGTATCATTTGTGGAACCATGACTTGTAAGACATCCACAAATAATCCAAAGGTAAGCCACTTTTGCTAATTGCATCTCTATACAACTTTTGATACGTTTTGTTTGACTTTTCATGTAGACCCACTCCTCATGTGACATCTACACTACTAGATGTTAAGTCATGCCTATAAATCAATCATTAAATATAAACTCCACTATATCTTTCACGACTCGTGACACAATAGCACAATGAGTTTTAAATTAAAATTCATATATGCTGAGAAATGAGCATGGCTTTTCTCTAATAAAGTGTCCCACGACTCATGAGCCAACACTAAATTAAGTTAGCATCTCATGTCACCACTTATTGGTGGAAGACTTAGATTCATTAAAACTCTTTTTAATTAATATCTAGTTTGACTTAATATTTTGTAAAACTTAGACTCTTCTAAGTTGAAGGTTTTTCTTGCTTTGAATGATCTCACCAATATTATCATCTTTCACTTAGGTTCCCTATGTCCTAACCATGCATTTCTTATATCAAGAGGATAGCGAAAAGCATAAATAAGTAAATGCACCTAACATGCTTTTAGGTTGGAATGATCATGAGCCTCAACTCAGTGATGCACTTACAACTATTGGTAAACTACTTAGTTGATTTTAAGTGTGTTGATTAAATTCTACCTATTACATAAATGTATCCCATACATTCATGGCAAGCATTCTTTGATCCTCTGGCCTCCTTTATTTGCTTGCAACATTTATAGGAGAAAAGAAATCCTCACCTTTAGAATTCTACTCTTATAACATTTACAACTTAAGTTAATTAACTTAACTCCTTAAGTTAACTTAACTATTTAATAGTCACATCACACCAATTAAATTAACAACTTAATTTAAATTAGTTTGATTATTTTAAATGTTAAATTAATCAAGCCAAAATGGCCAATTGAAATTAGTCAACCTTTTCTCTCCAAAAATGCCTAGCGCTTGATTTTCTAACTCTTTAGAAAATCCTTCCTTTTGAATAAAAGTTTTCTTAAGATTTTATGTAACCCATTAGGTTCATCTATTCATTGGACATGGGCTCACAACTTATTATGATATTTTGAATATTGAAATAGTCACATTAGTTTTTAAACTCTTTTAAACTAATAACCTTTTCAATTAATCTATATTAATTGAAGAGCATCCAATCTCCATGGTTGATGTCTAGCAACAAGCCTATGGAGCCTAACTAAATGGGTGAATGAGTTATATCACGATGAACCATTATAGCTTATGCCTGCCATGCAAAAATAATCATTTTCTATCTCCCAAAAGAGGCCTAGAGCAAGATATTTGTCGACTGCCTAATAGCCTTAATAACCATGTCTCTACATCCATTGTTCAGTTTCTCTTTATGACCTCAACTTTGAAAAACTTCTTTTCTAAATTGTCATACTACTTTGCACAAGGATTTCATGAAAATCGATAATTATAGAATACATAGGAGATACAGTCATTCTTCACAACAACAAGGAAACAAATCCTATCTTGAATCTCACAAACCTCCATACTTAAGTAGCTCATGCCCAGTCTCAACCCTGTATGACCTTTTAGGTGGCCAGGGAAATGTTAAAGCATAAGGACCTAAACACAAGGTTATTATGGATCCTCAAGTCCAAGGGCTAATTATATGCACTATCATAAACTAGAAAACTTGCCACTACTGACGTGTCACTATGGCTATCTAGTGGATTCTTTTGGTGGGCATTTAATAAACTTGTTCTCTAACAAGTACTTACTAATATGTATCTATGTCTAACATAAATTTTTCATGAAATGGGGTAATGTCCAACCCCTTAGATTATGCATCATTAGTGCAAGTTTATCCAAATCTTAGATACCCCTTCTAATAAGATTCTATGACTTGGAATATTTAGAATCATGACCTTTGAGACTTGTTTCATGATCACCATCATATGTGTGGCCAAGTCCCATAGTTTTGTATGATTTATAGGTTTCAACCAAATGCAAGTGAAATATAAAGATGGATTTCATAAAAATATCATTCAATCAAGATTCACAAATGGAGTAGTTTTACACGCCAATCTAATTAGCTTATGGGGTGTCGTTCCAACTAGTTTCACATTTGACTAACCATGGGGGTAAAGTTGGTTAACTATAAGGTTGTTCATCTTTCCTTTGATTATGTCATAGCTGCAGACTATCTAATCCTAAAGGGAACTTCTTTTTGAACTCTAATGTTCTTAAAGATATGCTAGTCCCTTTTTGATCTCTGACATTCTTAAAGGCATGCTAACACGTGGCATGAGCATTCTTTAATCGATGTATGTATTAACTAGTTTTGTCATCCAGCGTTCTTTTGTATTTATGCGCACATGCTATGAAGCTGCGTCTAGCAATACAACATATGTCTACCATGTATTTAAAGTTTTCTCAAGAAAAAAGATTAAAATTCACCCCTCTTATACAATCACCCTTTACTTTCTTTTGAAATACAACCAAAGTTATAGTACCCTAGATGGTAATTGGTCCTTTGTGCTCATCCTATTCTCTTTGACTAGGATAAGTCACCTTTCTTTCTTCATTTTCTATCCTCTGTGTCAAGTGTTTAGTTGCCTTAGATTTCAAATATTTCTTCTCCCTTATTTTGTGGTGATATATACCATGCAAGAAAACTTTGGCATGGTAGGTAACATAGTCAATTGAGCATAGGGGATTAGGGTTATCCCTAGTGTGAAAGAGGCATCATCGGTCCAGCGACCTCATAGTGAAGTGTTTTAGCAAGAGGGCCTCAACCTTTAGATTCTTGAGACCATCTATATACTTTGGACCACTTTTCTAAGATTTGAAGTGATATTAGGGATGAAGAAATTTCTAAACTAAGAGAGACTTTTCATATATTGGATAATTATGAGATGGTTGTCTCAAGCTCGCAAGACCATATAGATAAGCCTCATTCTGACTGCATGATAGTTCACAAACCAACCTTACTTTATGCACTTCACTTTTTGATAGTGCCTACCATGGAAGAGATTTTGAGAGGGACCAATGTGTACCCTATTCAATCATTGCTAAATTCATATTCTTTGATCTATTTGTTTATTGTTACCATAAGGACTTTCAACCATCCCCCCATTTTCACTAATATCTGCCATTTGTTCAACTATCCATTCTTGAGGAAGTTGGGTTGCATGGAAAATAGTGGCTTTTTTTACCTCAGGGCCCAATCAAGAAAAGGCCTATGGAGCAACTAGCTTCCACTTTTGGAAAGGGTTGGAAGTAAAGATTTTTTTATATTCAGGCTTTCCACTTGGGTTGTGTTCAATTTCCATGATTAGTAGAGGTCAGACAAGGTGTCCTTGGTCACTAAAGGGCAACTTAGCTGAGGTGTTAGTTTCTTGGAAAGGCTTTCATGATAAAAATTAAAAGCCAACCGCTTCATCAAAGAGGCAATGTTGGTTGAGATGAGTCTCTCCCCCACCTTGTTAAATGTAGAGAAGAAGGTATAGCTGGGCAGCAACACTCTACTTGTTGCTTCATAGTGCTTAATTTGCTTGCTAAGTTTTTCTCTTTTTTGTCATGTCCACTACTAATGAAATGTATTTTTTTATATATCAAGATCATGAGATGTCGAACCACAATAAGAGATTGGCAAAGTCATTAGCTAGGTTAGTGGGTATGTGTGCTATCATTAAGGAGGGATCCTCGATATTTGCAGCTACAATTTCTATTTCTAGAAACCCTGTTAGTGCTTCCGTAAGGATTTTGCTCGTGCGCTTTATGAGAGTAATGGGGAGCTTTCTTTTTTATCGAGGGATAAGGGTAAAAGACCAAATGTTACCAACTCTTCTATCCCTTTTAAGAAAGATCGACCAAAACGTGGGGTTTCAAATTTAGATTGCCCCTTTGTTAAATTATCTTCCAAGTTGAAAGTTGTGTCCTAGGAATCTCATATAGATATGTGTTCTTTCCTAAAGCTTTACTTCTTAGATATATCAAATGAGTATAACATGTTAAAGAGTACCTACAAGGATCAGGCTTATTGGGAGCTTCTCAACACTCAACTGCTCCCTGGGATGTAGATTATCTTATGACCCTATCAGGCTCTCAAGCCCTGCAACTGTTCTCATATCATCACAATCTGGAAGCTCTCTTTCCCTTCAAAGCTTGTTTTACGAATTTAGTCATGGACTCTGGCTTACACATGATATTTTTATCTTATATTAGCAAACTATTTATATTACTTACACCTTGTGCTGTTGCCATTTTGTGGTTGTTGAGGATAGCAAGAAATGGATTAGGCTAGCTAAGGAGCTAAAGGGGGAATGAAGTGACACTTTTTAGGAAAAGAAAGCTAAGGTCAAGTTACTTCATTCTTAGTTTGAAGAGCCAATGTTAGCTCTTTTTGTTAGGCCAACATTTGAGGTTTATCAAGTCATGGTAAAGGAGAAGACTCAATTAGCATCTAAGTTAGGACACTAGGGAAAAGGTAACTCATCTTTAGAAAGAAGTAACGATGATCTAGGAGAAAGGGTTCAAGCGAAGGGAAGAGTTAGCCTATAAAAAGGCACAATCTAGTCTTCAGACTTGCTTATCAGCTTAGAGAAAATCTGTCATTACCTATTTCGTGTGGTCTTTTGCCTTTGAGGAAACCTATCTCAAAGTGGACAGTAAAGATTTGAAGAGGGGCTTCAATCGGGCACTAGCACAACTACAAACTTTGGGGGTTGATTTCAACGAATAGAGGTTGGATCTGTTGCTAAATGATAAGTTGCGGCCGTTTTCTCCCAATTTAGAAGACGATTACCACAACAAATTCCACTTTACCTAGTAAAAACTTAGGTAACAAAGGTAAAATTTGTTACAAATTTTAGATTTATTGTAACAAAATTGATTTTTTGTTACAAAAAAATTTTTCGTGAGTAACTACGTAAAAGTTTTGTTACCTTTAACTCAAATTTGTTACCTTAAATTTTGTATGTTTGTAACTAAATTATAATTTATTATAGAAAATATTATTTTGTTACATATAACATTTTCTGTCATATAGGAAAATATATTTGTAACAAAATTTGGTACCATTTGTAACAACAAAATATTTGTTATAAATAAAATATATTGCAACAAAGTTTTGAGTTACTAAAGTTTAATTAACTTCCCTCTAGTCAATTGTACACATGTGATAATAATGATTTTTTTTGCTAATTATAAATGAATATTAAATTAAATTTTTACAAATACAGGTCGATTGGGCTTTTTTCAAGAAATGGGCTTCATCATATTGTAAAGAATTTGTTAATTGGGCTTAGCCAATTTTTTAGTGAATTATCGTTGATTGGGTTATAATTTAAGAATTGTGCTTGAAGAAATTTGAAGTGAATGATCCATTAGTTGGGCCAATTTCTTGAGAACATTGGGCTTTGTAACATTTTTGTGAACTATTTGTTGAGTTGGGAGTTTTCATTTATGAAATAGGTTTGACCAAATTATAGTAAATTAAATGGTGAATTAGGCTTCATTTTAAGAGTTGGTTTTGAACATATTTGAAGTGAGGTGAATAGTCAATTAGGCTTTCATTAAAGATTTAAGCTTATTTTTTATAATTGGGTTTAACTAATATTTTAGTGAATTGGCAAATTGGTTTGTATACTGATTTGAATAATTCATTAATTGGGCTTTACCAACTTCCTTTTATTAACTGGGTTTCAATAATTCTCTTTGTAAATTAATGAATTGGATTTTACATTAACTTAAAAAATTGTTTAATTGGGCTTTTGCAACTCTTCTTTTTATTAATATGAGTTCACCAATTTTTTAGTAAATTAATCTCATTTGGTAAAGAATTGGCATTGACATTAAATTTTGGAGTTGATTAATTGGACTTTAGCAACTCCATTTTTTATTAATTGAGTTTAACTAATTTTATATTAAATTGGTGTCATTTTTTAAGAATTGGGCTTGACATCAATTTAAAAAATTAGTTAATTGTGGTTCTCTAATTTATTCTTAAGAATTGAATTTCACAAAAAGTATTAGAAAAATAGTTAGTAGGCTTTGTATAAGAATTGAAATTCACCAATTATAACTTGGTGAGTAAATTGGTGAATTGAGATTTACATTAATTTAAAGATTGATTAATTGAGTTTCTCCAGCTAATTAAAAATTGTGTTTCACTAGATTTTTTAGTGAATTGATGAATTAGGCTTCATTTAAGGTTTGGGTCATGAGTATTTTAATGAATTCGTGATTGGGCTTTGTTTAAGAATTTGTGTCTTTCTTAATTAAAAAATTAGTTAATTTAACTTCACCAACTTTTTGTTTAAAATTGGACTTGACATTTTTTAAATGAACTGAGCTTCATATTAATCTATAAAATTCATCAATTGAAGTTTACCAACTTCTTTTTTTCTTAATGGGTTTGACCAATTTTTCAATGAGTTAGTAATTTAGCATTCTTAATGGAATAATTTTCATATTAATTTATAGATCTGATTAACTGAACTTCAGTAATATCTTTTTTATTAATTGGGCTTGATCAATTTTTCAGTAAATTAATAAATTGGGCTTCTTTGTGAGCTTTAACTAATCTCTTTTTAAGAATAGAAAGTCACCAATGGTAAAAAATCTTCTACTTGCTAATTCTGTAAAATATTGAATATATATTTATGCCATAAAAGCATTGATACAAAAATTTTGTTGAATACAAATAGTAACAAATTCTTTTGTTATCAATTTTAGATGAAAATGTAATTTTGTTTCCTCCAACTTTGTATTCCTTCCGTAATTAATTTTTTGAATTATTAAATCGCTCTCTATTATAATTAAAGTAGTACTAAAATTTGCACTTGTAAATTTTGGTGCTTATAAATTTGATTTTTTTTATCATATTTTGTTTTAGGAATATTACTAAAAGCTTCTTAAAATAAATGGTTAATGGGGGAAACTAAATGGATATGTAACGTACCTAAATAGCAAAAC